>JAEUYN010000371.1:0-79992 GCA_018257835.1 Euura lappo | reverse complement strand
CATATCTGAAAGTTTCTGATCAGCAAACGACGTTTTTCTTTCATGAGATCAAAATTCAAGGTCATATCTGAAAGCTTCTGATCAGCAAACGACGTTTTTCTATTATGAGATCGAGATTCGAGGTCATATCTGAAAGTTTCTGATCAGCAAACGACGTTTTTTTTTCATGAGATCAAAATTCAAGGTCATATCTGAAAGCTTCTGATCAGCAAACGACGTTTTTCTATCATGAGATCGAGATTCGAGGTCATATCTGAAAGTTTCTGATCAGCAAACGACGTTTTTCTTTCATGAGATCAAAATTCAAGGTCATATCTGAAAGCTTCTGATCAGCAAACGACGTTTTTCTATCATGAGACCGAGATTCAAGGTCATGTCTGAAAGCTTCTGATGAGCAATCGACGTTTTTCTTCCATGACATCAAGATTCAAGGTCATATCTGAAAGCTTCTGATCAGCAATCGACGTTTTTCTATCATGAGATCGAGATTCGAGGTCATATCTGAAAGTTTCTGATCAGCAAACGACGTTTTTCTTTCATGAGATCAAAATTCAAGGTCATATCTGAAAGCTTCTGATCAGCAAACGACGTTTTTCTATTATGAGATCGAGATTCGAGGTCATATCTGAAAGTTTCTGATCAGCAAACGACGTTTTTTTTTCATGAGATCAAAATTCAAGGTCATATCTGAAAGCTTCTGATCAGGAAACGACGTTTTTCTATCATGAGATCGAGATTCGAGGTCATATCTGAAAGTTTCTGATCAGCAAACGACGTTTTTCTTTCATGAGATCAAAATTCAAGGTCATATCTGAAAGCTTCTGATCAGCAAACGACGTTTTTCTATCATGAGATCGAGATTCGAGGTCATATCTGAAAGTTTCTGATCAGCAAACGACGTTTTCTTCTGAAAGTTTGATGAGATCAAAATTCAAGGTCATATCTGAAAGCTTCTGATCAGCAAACGACGTTTTTCTATTATGAGATCGAGATTCGAGGTCATATCTGAAAGTTTCTGATCAGCAAACGACGTTTTTCTTCATGAGATCAAAATTCAAGGTCATATCTGAAAGCTTCTGATCAGCAAACGACGTTTTTCTATTATGAGATCGAGATTCGAGGTCATATCTGAAAGTTTCTGATCAGCAAACGACGTTTTCTTCCATGACATCAAGATTCAAGGTCATATCTGAAAGCTTCTGATCAGCAATCGACGTTTTTCTATCATGAGATCGAGATTCGAGGTCATATCTGAAAGTTTCTGATCAGCAAACGACGTTTTTCTTTCATGAGATCAAAATTCAAGGTCATATCTGAAAGCTTCTGATCAGCAAACGACGTTTTTCTATTATGAGATCGAGATTCGAGGTCATATCTGAAAGTTTCTGATCAGCAAACGACGTTTTTTTTTCATGAGATCAAAATTCAAGGTCATATCTGAAAGCTTCTGATCAGGAAACGACGTTTTTCTATCATGAGATCGAGATTCGAGGTCATATCTGAAAGTTTCTGATCAGCAAACGACGTTTTTCTTTCATGAGATCAAAATTCAAGGTCATATCTGAAAGCTTCTGATCAGCAATCGACGTGGTTCTTTCATGACATCAAGATTAAAGGTCATATCTGAAAGTTGCTGATCAGCAATCGACGTGTTTGTTTCATGAGATCAAGAAGAAAGTTTCTGACCATCGAACATAACAATACGTTTTCTATCTCTTCATGAATTATGTTTGAGAGAAGATAATAACGATTTTATATAAGGAATCGATTCCGTTCGAATTGACCTTGGAACTCGATCGCGTCTGCAGACAAGGATTTCACGCTTAGAATCCTATTTGGAAGTTGTTAAGTTACCGTTAGGAATTTTCGGTCGACCGTTGCCTCGGGCGTTGTTTACCGCGTTTTCGTATTCCGCACGATACTCTTCTGGAACCGTTGAAATCGATGGGGGATTTCTGACGTATACGAATCCAATGTTAATTCCGTATGCCCCGAGCATTCCGACCGGCTTCTGTGTGCTTAGCCATCTCGGTTCGTACACGTCGAGTCGCGATGCATGTGCAGCGGCGTATTCCTGATAAACGATTGCAGGGAATCCGGTGCAAACGCAACGTGCGACTTCACGTTTCAATGGTTACAAACTTGAGTCCGGGGAAGTTTACTCACCCGCGATTCAAACCCCCATGGAGCTGCCTTTAAAAGGTGAATTGGGTGGCTTAGACGCTTTTATATCTCTATACCAACCCGTGTATTCCATTCAAGTGGTAATCGGCGGACATTACGCCCCACAAAAGTACAATTGGAATGTAATCCAGTTAATTATATCGTTTGGATGTAGCAAATTAAATAATTTGTTACTGCAGCAGAGTAATTAACAAAGTCACATGAGCAGAATTTTTTTTTCGGCACAGGCGTTAAAAAGTCATTTCTGACGCCTGTGGAGCGGCACTTTATCCAGCTAACTCTAAAAAGACTTTTTACAGCAGCTATCATCTGCAGTTCGTGTGGATTTCGAGTGCCGTCAAAGTGACTTATAAAATGCCCTTGTCCAAAAGCAGTTACTTTACGCGCCTATCACACAAATATCTATATTCTTCTTTAATTTTAAATACTTACCCACATTGGGCGAATCTGCATTTTCCGGGTTAATTAAATTATAATATAACAAATGTGCGCGGCAGTGTTTGTTCGCGAATAGTAGGCTCGCTCTGGAGCTAGAAAATTATACTCTGCAAACGTGCCGGACGAGAATTTTGTTTGAGTAACTAAAAAGAACGGATCAATCAACTATTTCAGCGTCTCTATCTCCCTGATTAATATCACCGAGAGGGAGGCGCTTTTCATCGCAAATTACATTTTGGAGTTACTTCCGTCGAGTTTAATTGCTATTTTTGCAAGGTGCGCCTTGACGATAAACTTTTGTCGGTTGGTTCTGATTCTCTACCTTTCAAAGGCGAACGCATATTCGGGCCGCGTGCTGCCTGGGTAAGACGATCACAGGTTTCAAAACTCCCATTTCCGGCCTGAAAGTTTTGGGGTTTAAAAGAACCTGTAAATATCCAAAGTTCATCTGCAGCAGTCGTGTGTTTTGGTAAATAAGCTGTTAGAGTAGAAGGGGTGCGGGGCAAGTGCGGCACGTGAGTTAAAGGTTTTTAGCTTTCTAAAAACCGTCTAATGCACCTGCCTTCGTAAGAGGCCTATTTCATTTCCCCACGGCACGCGTACCACCGATCTTCTGAAAAAGCGAAAACTTGACTCGTTCGGGTCTTTGCCGAAAGGGGTTTCTCCTCAAAAATTATTCGAACACCTCTTCAAATTACCCCGCGAACGATAACGTCTCTGAAACTTTTCTTCGGTTCGAGATCGGCGTTGAAGATACGAGGGAATTCCTGATCGTGACTAACAATTCGATCGGTGTAAAGTCAAGAGCAGAAAAGTTTTTTCCTCTCCCATCTGGCCTGAATAAAGTTTCATACGGTCCTTTTGTCAGTTAGAAAAAAACGAAGAATGATCAATGTCGCGACTCCGGCTGATGACGTCTTGAAATTCGAGGAACGTTGTAATTTATGTACATACTTTGCAAAGGCAGCCGATGTAAGTATCGCTTTAGACTTTTCTTGGTAGTACGAAGAAGCCTCCGAGCGCTGATTAAGAATGAAGTAGCCCAAGAAAACGGGGTTCTGGGAAAGGAAAACCTGGTAATTACCCCTGTCTTGGTACAGCCTCTAATTACTGACGATGTGAAAATGATCCCTTTGTTCCTCTCCGCTTCATCTTCGGATCAGGTTAGGGGGTTGAAAGGTACGAGTTTGAGAGAGGTTGTAAAACTGTAGGAGGAGGTGAACCTCACCAATTTATTCTCGAGCAAGACTCTTTTCTCGTATTTTTATCACTGCTAGGTCGTAAAAGAATTTCGCAAGATGGCCGCCATGCTTGTATCACGTTTCCCCAAGGGATCATAACGCATTCTTTCTTCTTCAGTAATATTCTCGTTAAAATGAGTACCGATAAACTTTCACACGGCGTCAATTTCCACGGGATTTTTCTCTGTCGATGAAAATCTTCGGACATAAACCGGACGACTCGTGATGGATATTGAAAAATTAGCTACTCCTAAATTTCCTGTATTTATTTGGGGTCCATGTTAGTTTTCTGAACACGGCTCGGTATCTTCATACGATTTCTTTATGTCATAGCCCGACAAAGTAAAGACAACGACGTGCGAAGGCGCGGGAGACTGTCATGTCGGTCGGGGAACGTCCCGAGGGGCCTTCTAAAATTCTAAATTTGCCGATAACAAGCCCTGACGAATGGGGACAGATGCATTCGTCGAGACTTAAGAGGCAAACGGTGTTTTGAAAACGTGCCGAAATTGTGCTAAAACGAAAATACCAATAAACTAGTCGTTTGGGGTAGGTACAAGGGCTACCGCGCACCGAATACTGGGGCAGTCTGTTTTTCTTCGGGGACAAAATCGCTCGGTTTTAGGGACTTTTAGGTACTAACATAAATTTCGAGGATATCAGCTGCCTCGGGGGATATTCTGACGGGACGTAACCTGGCCCTCTTACTTCTCAACAAACTTTACATTTTTTTATTACTAATCTCCGGAGTTCAGTTATATACCCGAAAATTGGACGGTGGGACTCGAAATTCTGATTAAATACCTCATATGATAAGTTGACGATAAAACCATACGCACCTGCAGTTGAAATTTTATGTGGATCAAATAGTATGGCAATACAGCGAGTACCTGACGTAGGTACGTCATGAGACGTCTATAAGAGACCAAAAGACGTCATGGACGTCAAAAAGTGGGACATTTGACGTCCATACGACGACTTTTAGACAACTTTGAGTTCTGTGCTGTCTGGGTACTCAGGATGCAAAAGTGGTGGATTACGATTGATTGAATAATTCCTGAAACGTGAGCCCGTATTTCCTTGCTGGACTTATGAATATATTTCGAATATATCAACGTTCGAAATTTTGTATTGGACGGTGGACAGTCCTGGATACAATATACATACACATGTAAAATAATTACACTCTCTTTTGGCAACCAGCGTTGGCTTTGCTCTGAATTTAATTCAACGGATCCCCTGGGTGATTGATTGCCCCGGTTGGCGCGTGACGCGTAATGTAATTTTGAGTTTGCGCCTACACACTGGATAAATGGCAAGTATTAAACGGGTTTATCGAGGTTTTCCCCATTTCTGATAAATCTCTAGACTTTCCCCAACCGTTGGTTTCACCTCACGAATGACTGTAGTGACGGACAAACCGCTTGCACAGAGCTCAAAGTGCCACTCAACCGAACTGCTTCGGCTCATGGAAGGTATAGCTGCAGTGGTTGAAGCACTACCGGAAGTACCACTTTCGGTCAAAGTGCCGAAAAGAGATCTGGAAAATTGAGGACCTCCGAGACTTGATATCAAACCTATTTTCCTCGGTACTGATACTCTGTAAATTGTTCATGAAAGGCTGCAGCTTTTTCGTTTTACAGAAAAGCTCATAAGCACACTCATACAGAGGAACTACCAAAAAGGATAATATTTAGGTTGTGTGCTGCTGTTGTTTCCAGAAGAAATGATATCGAAATTGAATACCCAAATGGATTCGCGTCGTTAATCGTTATTGAATATCTGAAGAGAGGAAGAGCCGCGGAATTCGAAGAATTATGTTCTTCATTGATCGATATGACGTTATATACGCCCCATCTCGCGACGAGGAATTCCATTTTTTTGTTCGTATTTCTTTCAAAAATTCAAGCAAAAGGTTAACTCTGACGCAAAAAGTTCTACTAACGAGTAATTTCGCTCGCTATGCACGAGGTTCCATCGTTTGTGCGACGAGCTATATGAACCACTTTTGCTACGTCTGTGGTTTTGGGGCTACACATACCTACATATGTAAATTTTGTGAAGGGTGAAATTACCCCGTCTGAATCCGGTCTCTCTGTGCTTTGTATAAGCTATATTATTGTTAGTAAATTATACAGGTGAACCCCGCACAAGTGGATCCTAGGGAACATTTGAATCTAATATACGGCCATGGCTCGACCTGGTCGCAAGGATCAAAACGAAGAGGGGGAACAGGAGTCGAGTGGTTACGGTCACGCTCCTTTGTCGGTGTTGCATTTCACCAGACCGGTAACACCTAGATCTCACATTTCAGAAAGCAAAGTGTGTTAAAGCGATTGCCTTCGATCATGCTTCCTGCATGAGGGACGCGGTAAAATTCCTCGTCTCGAATATCCGGTATCGGAGCCTGGAGTCAAGAGTCGGTAAGGTTCCACCGAAATCTCTGTTTTTCGTCATATACTCGAATTCTCCAAAAACCGTGTAAACACTCTCGTCGGTATGTGCATCGATTATTCTCTCTCACGTACCGCCAACGCTCAGAGGGATTTTCCCTTTGCCCCGTCGAAGAGGGAAAATTGGTCTTGCCTCACCCGGCACGAGCAGGTGATCTAAGTTCCTCCATCAGGAACTGACTTACGCTCAGCTTTTTGGGGAGTGCAACTTCAAGTAGGGAGGAAGGAGGGTTACTTTGAGAGGCATGAGCTTTGCGTGGATTTAGACGCTCGAGGCGCATTGGCAAAGTGAAAAGGAGGATCTTAACGGCTTCCTGCCAGATTTCCTGGACCTCGAGTACCTAATGGTGGTTTATAAAACCAGACCCAAATATTTCTCGTCCTCGCGCGTGCGCGTGCTCCGCAGGAAAAATACTCCTTATTTATTATTCTTCATACTCTCTCATTCGGTATAGCGCCTCAACTACACGAATATGTCACCGAAACTTGCGGAATAAATTCCACTAATCCTCCGGGACGTGTAAAACTTTTTAAAATTCCGCGAGGGGGTGAAAAGATGAGGGAACAGCATGGAGCCGGGGAGAGAAATCGATGCGAACTCATCGACAGTTACAATGGACACTTCCGGCGCACAAGCCCTCATGGTCGAATCCCGAAAGAAGTGGCGTTGTTCTAGTCTAGAGCAGATCTCAGATGTTCCCGACTCGCAGCGTCTTTCTTCCCGACTGTTTGCTCGGATGTAATTTGCCGTGAAACATAAAACTACAAAGGCAAAGTCTGTGTAACTGTAGGGATAAACTAGTCGCTGGAAATTGCTGAGAATAAACACGAGGAGGTTCTCTAGATTATTCAGACATGGAGAAGAAAAAAAAGAGTATTTTTTTATTGTAACAACGATGGACGCAAATTCTTCAAAACTCTTCTTTCATCGATTGCTTGATTGTTGAAATTCCGAGATCAACATATTTTCTCAAGTTTGTTCGTGATTGTATCTCTCCGTCGATGGGGGACGGCAGTCTTGAACACTTTGTTCAGCAAGATAGAAACTCGGAGTTTGTGGCACTAATTACAGATCCACCTTTCCATCACGAATAACAAATATTTATTCTTGTAGGAGCGCGGCTCCGGGCTCGTCCACCCAGCCGAGTATTTGCGGGTGGAGATCAAATATTTTCTCTTACTAATTGTCGGTTGATCGATTAAAAACTGGCAAAGTAACGCGGTATCGTAATTTGGGAATCACTGATATCGTGTCAAGGTTACGGTTCAGGCTAGAGTTTTGTAACCGTGGACGCTGTTCCAACAGAGCTTGAAATAAATGCTGAAAAAATGTTCACTCAAGTGTTATTCAGATCCTCTCGACCAGTAAAAACATTTTCAAGTCGTTCGTTCCTCAGGGCTTTCCGCCTCTTTCCTGTCGCCGACTGCCAGCTCCTACTCGAAACTTAACGTTGATGTTTCCCTCGAGCGGCATCTTTGTTGTTGAAAATGGTACAAACTTAGGTATTGGTTCGTATTCGTACGCTACACAAACCTGTCCATATATCATCATCTCTTCCTGAATTCAAATCAGTGGCGTAAATTGTTGGAACCAAGGAAAGAAAACTGCATCTTTGATTAAGAAAACCAGCATCCCAGTTTACGCGTGAACTGGCCGCGACGTGGCGCGTCGGTCTCGGTTCGAAGCTGCGCACTGTATTGAAAGACAAGAAAGGAAGTGAGACGACATGGTTGGCGAGTGCTCGGTGACCGTGAGACATTTGATCATTGAAACGTGAAGTTCAGAGAGTATCAGTTCGCAGCCACGTTTCAGTAGCGTCGGGGTGAACGTGGACGGTCGCTTTGAACTCCGAGGTGACAAGCTCCGAGATGAGATGGTCGAGGAGGTTACAAGGACGAATATCATTAATAACGTTCCGTCAGAGACGTACGATGACTGCATAAACATCCTCTGATAGCTAACCATCTGGCTAATTACACGGTGACTGATGACCTTTTTACTAATGATTCTCACGGAGGCGACCACCGATTGCTTCGTCCGCACTTTGACGTATGAGAATTTAATGAAGTTCTTGTAGGGTTGGAGGTGGGATGTTTTTTACTCCGTTCTATGGGACCTCCTACTCTCTAAGCTCTAAAATCTTGGCTCTTGGGACGAGCGACAAGGAGCACCGGGAGTCCTTAGCGTCAGAAAATAATTGAATACATATAAATGAGAAAAATTATTTTGGAGCACCTGATTATCATTAAACGGATACAAAACGTTTTTCTTTTTGCACCAATTTGGATGAAATTTTAGGAAATAGGATTGGCGAATGAGAAATTCATGAGGCTTAAAGTTCATATTGATAGTTTTGTTTTTGTTCTATTATTTTGGTATTCTATGTACATACATACGGGTAGTATCATATTGCTTGAGCAAAATAGTATTTATAATACAACGTTTTTCAAAAATAAATGTAATGTTCTTAAATATATAATGGTTTGGTGAGTACGTCGTTAAGGCAACATTTAGATCAACCAATCAGCGGTCCAACGGCTGTAAATTGGCTCTAGGCACATCAGATTCCAATGAAACGTCAATAAATTTTCTTCACTGGATTCTAGAATGAATCAGACAAATTCGTACGACATAAAATTTGGCTTTTCTCCCACCAGTTTTTCAATTCTCTGGTGTTTTTATTCTTCCTGGTATTCAACATTTTTGGTATTTTGGTGTCTCACGTTCCACCAAGTTGAACATTTCACACGTATGTCAATCAGGCTTCTCAATAATCAATAGTTCATGCCTCGAATACGAGGAATATTCTGCGATAGTTCTTCCAACATTAGTGAAAGTCGAACTTTGTTTTCAATCTCTTGGAAAGTTTACTTTCCATTTAACCTCCTCGAACTATGTCATACGGCTTGTCAATTTACTTAAATTTATTCACCTCTCGATAAGGTGATTCAATTTTGTCTGATACGACGAGGATTCACGGTGAATATATTCTGATCGAACCGTGTAGTTTTTAGAATTTTTATAACCCTTATATCTACAACATCTTTGGTCTGGTGATCGTTAGTATCGCAAAACGTTACCGTGAACGTTTTATACTTATTGGGATTCTTATCATTCCTAAAACTCACGGTTTAATTAACTTTGCTTTAATTAAAACCGTTGATTGCAAGTTCCCCCCCCCCCCTTTTATTTCTATTCTGTTTTTGTTATTCTAAGTATAACGAAGTAATCAGACGCAACGAGGCTATAAAACGTCTCGCATCTCTCAGTGTACCCAACACACAGGATTCGAACTGCGAACTCAGTCAGTCAATTAAACCAAACCCTCCGTAGAGTATGAGAATAAATGAGTCAATCTGGTAATCGCATTTTTTACAATCGCTGCAATCAAGATAAAGTCTTAGATTCTCAGACTAATCGACTCTCCGAAAGATCGTGTTACCGATGGACTGAAATATCCTGCTTTTTCGCATTTTTCTCCCAATCCTCGTTGCGTCGGTGATAAAAACTTTTAATTATGAACCGGGTGATGGTGTTCGATCGGCGAAGACGACGCCCCGCTTATACTCTGCACGATCATACTCAGGCAGTCCAGACTGCTTCCCGCATTTTGTGATGAAGTATTTTCCGCCTGTTCATAACCTGGAACATAAAACAAAAGTAGGGGGTAATAAACGAACGCGAAAACAAGACTGGCATCAAATTATTATACCAAAAAAAGCTGACGACCCCGTTTCCCTCCATCCGTCTCATACTCCATTACTTCCTGATAATGAAATTCGCCGTATTGTATTTGCCGAATTTTTGATCCCGAATTGGTCCCACAAAGATAATAGCTGTCGACATTCGCTAGCAAATTTTACATCCACTGAAATACCGGAACGGAAATTGTGTTTTCCTTGTCAGAGGCTTTCGATACACGGACTAACGGAAACGTAATCGCATAACAGACCATCGGACATTGCACAGCAAGCGTTAAATGGAGTAATAAAAAAAGAATCACGCAGTGAAACGGATGGAAAGTGGGTTTCAATGTTTCGGTATCGTACCCGACGAAATCGAACCGTTTATCCCGAAGTTAATTGAACTACGGCATTGAACTCGTGCGGTGCACTCCGTCAGTTACAAAAATTGCCTTCCATTTAACCAACCCCGGGGTATAAATAAGCCCTTGTAGTAAAATACTCCGTTTCTGTAATCACGAGATTGAGTCCAATCAATCCCATCAATTCTATCCGACACGTCGCCCTTTGGGGAAAAGAGGCGGTCGCGGGATAATTAGGAAATTTTCTCCGGCTGATTGGGTCAGGATTTATCGTCTGCAGATTTTTTCCCAGAACGATTCCCCGAATCGCCTGATAAGATTGACAAAAAATTCGTTTCGAACTGCAAATATCATCAATTAAAGTCCATCGTATCGACAACTTCGCTTCGCCAAATCTTCTACCTAGGTACTTTTTTCGTGTTTTCTTTCGTCCGCTCAGAGGATTGAATTCCTCGAAGGGCAACAGAGGATCAGTGGCGAGGAACCGGATGATAGACTGTCAGACAAGGGTGTAAAACCCGATTTGCATGGCTATCCTCTCACGATACATGACGTGAACATTGATCTCGTTCAGCTTGCTGATGGGAATTCGCCGATTCCTCTAGAACCACGTGGTCAGAAGTGTGTCTATATTGTCTGATTCATCAGTGCAGCTTTCAATGAATTATATTCGCCTGAATAAAAGCTTCAGGTATATCTTGTGTGGGCCTCGTTTATTTCAAACGTGTTATGGTTATGCGTAGGAGCAAAGGAGCGTGTCGTGAAATACCAAAGTTTAAAGAATGGTAAAAGGAAAGGTTAGAGTGAATACTAGCTCGGGAAATCGCGCATGTCCAGTGTGAAACGCGATAAGCTGCCAAGAATAACGGTCTTCGTGCTTTGAGGATTTGCACTGGCTGCCAGCCGCAACTCTTTGCTCAGGCCTCTAGGTTCCACCCTGGTACTTCAGGCGACCACATATTACACACAGGAGAACGAGTTTGTAAAAAAAGCTTAAGAAGCTCAGAAAGTTCAAACCCTTTTCGCCTTTATTCACAGTTCAACGATGTCTTAAAGCGGATTAAGGCTGCTTTTGACGTCGCGGATAAATTAACGTCGATCGTCTTCCCCTTGTATATACCGTGAAAAAAGTTTATTCAATTTTGAACGCGAAAATTGTCTGATTCTTCCCGTTCAAAGAGTCTTCCAGAGCTAATTGATCCCGTCTGGTTGTACGACGCTGCCTTTTCCGTTACCGGTGCTAAAGAGCGTCGACACGCACCGTCAGCTGTTCCTTTGAAAGCGTTTAGCCCCTTCGCGTTTCTCGGGAAGTGTTGATAGCGGTTAACGTTGATCGATCGTTGTGCAACGAAGAAACGTGGCAGACTGACCTACCTCTACCACGGAAGACCCGAGGCAGGATGGGGAAAAGAATAAAGATACACATAGTTAGGGATGTGCTGCGGATGAAGCGCCTAATAATATTAAACGAAGAGAAATGTGCCAACAGATGCCAGCCTTTTCCGGGGGCAGGTGGGTCCGGGTTTCCACCGGCGACGTTTAACACGTGGGATGAAAATGTTCCAGACACTTCAGCCTGGCTACTTTTTGACTGATGGCTGAAAGGTAATTATATCCGAGTATCGGACTGCCTCAACTCCGCGCCACTTCTATTTTAACGTCCACTAGTGTAACAAGATTTAAATTTTCAACAACCCGGAGGGCAAGGGCGACAGTCACGGACATTCTTTGACTAGGACAAAGTCAAAGATGCGCTCTGCTTCAAAATGTGATACTTTACGGCTTTGGACATCAAAGCTTGATGATATTATACTCAATCTTGCTAAGAATTTATCATATACGGCATACTGGAAATAAGTTGGCGTTCCTGTTAGGATTTACGATGTTTGTTGGAATTGATAAAGAAGTTTAGTGTATCAATGCCGGATTCTCGTATCTTGGTGTAGAAGCGTTAAAGACACTAAAACCACAAGCGACACTATAAATACGGTTAGAAGATTAAAAAAACAAGGTTCAATGGATCGAAGAAATAAACTAGATGGAGCAAAGCTCCGGTTTTGTTGCGAAACGTAGGTGTTTCCGAAATATATGACACTTCTTCGTCAGTTAACCTACATTTCTCGAGATTCTTACTCTTTTATATTTCTTATTCTGCTTCGGGATATTTGAGGATAAGATTACGTTTTATTTTCGGTGAGGAAGGGCAGACACCCCGATCACATATCTCGACGGTTTTATACTCGTTTAAACTGATCTATTTTTGATACAACAAAACTCTCTGCTTGTTACTTATCGCTTTTATTTGTCGATTCCGTTCCTCCCAACCGGAAAAATTACGCTCTCCATTCGAACAGCCCCGCTGTTGCGGATTTTCGTTGGCAGAAACATCTGCTGCACCCGTACACCTTTTCACCTCTCTTCTGTATTCCATTCCGCGCGGATTTCAACCAGAGTTAATAGAATGCAAATTAAAATCCCCCTCCCTTTCTCAAAACGAGAACTAAAAATCCAGAAAAACACTTGGAATTGTTCTCACAACGTGTAATATACGTTAATTACATCGTTTATATGCAAATAAATTTTAATACATGAAAGACTTATCGCGCAGTCGCTTCGTATACTTGTGAAGAAAACGTTTCTTCTTTTTCATGAAAAACCGGTATTGATTAGTCGATGACAAAAGTTTCGACGAATCTTTGGAATTATTGCCGCCGCATTCTGCAGTTTTTGATCCAGTGAGTAATCTGGGTCAGAAAGCTTTCGGCCCCTCCTTGGCAAATTACCGGTTGGCGGAAATTCGAGACTCGCGATGAAAAACTGTGGAGAAAGATAAATGGAAAAGTAGAAGCAGAAGTGTAAGAGCGTCCCCTATCACCAGAACGTGGACAAGAGAAGACGGAAAGTTACGTTACACAGTGGGAAAAAAAACTTTTCAACACCTTCTATAGCTCCGCTCCAAACCACTCTGGCAAGTCTAAAAATTGTTCGCGAAGGTCGTCGACCTTTGATATCCTCTCACTTGTCACTCCGTTTTTCGCTAACTGAGGTTCAAAACGCATCACCTTAAGACAATGTTTCATCGATTCCTTAAAATCGCCGTCGGTGAGCTCAGTAATTTTCAGTAACGTGGGCGGTTGTATTTTCAAAATTGATAGCCCTCGGTACGCGTTGACCAAATATCAATTCAGGGTTCCGCGTTAGCAATTCCATCCTCCATAGCGCAGCCTTCCTAAACGGAAACTGGAATTCCGGCAACTAGTTGTGGTTTTAGTCGCGACCTGGTTTCCGCTCGGTACCATGCAGCGGACATTTCACAGAATGAGAATTAATTGTTCCGCTGTTGTACTCCGCGGATGGAATAACCGCCTCGTTCGAGTCAACTGCACCTTCGTCGATGCTGTTTTTCAATAGAATCGACGGAGCTCAGCGACAGATATGAGTACGTCGAAGAATATTCTCGTCGTTAGATTTTATCCACTCGGCGGTGGAGCGAACTTGCAGTGAAACTTAATGGCTATAGAAGTGGTTGCGGTTGTCGGATAACTGCGGGATCCTATCTCGATCCGAGAGTGTCTTTCGGCGGTTGGCGTAACGTCCCGGGTCTATCTGACTTGTTCATCTACTAGGAAGTCGCGAGATGACATCGCGCACAGGAAATGATCTTCATTAATATCAGAACGACCCCCTTTGTAGTCTCCGGCCATGACTCGGGGTAATACAACTTGCAGACACCGTACCTTTCTGCGCTCATGAATCGACGTTGAATTATTCAACGTTACTTGAATAAGCAAAACGTTAATCATGTACTATCAGACCAAAGTTAACGGTGGAATGAAACTATACGTAGTAACCAAAGATCTCGTTAGTTGCCTCAGAAATGAACACGTTGCATGGACGCATCACGGTGCGATGGCTTGAATGTTATCGCAAAACCGACGCCTAATTCTGTAGTCTGTTGAAAGTTCATGAACAAATAACGTGGTTGGCAGTGTGTAGAATGTAGAATGTAGAATGTCTGAACAGGTTCCCAACATTTCCACAGTTTCGCATGCTCTAGCTGTAGACTCTTGAGTTTAAAATGAGGATGCTGAGGCACAATGTGGATGCGAGCACTGATGTGCAAGTATGTAGATACAGATGCGCCGGTATTATACCGGGTACGTTTTATGATGTCGAGTTTGAATGAAATTCGTTGAGCGTACACAACGGTTGTCAGAAATAGCCGGTCGGCTTTTTGGATGAGGCAATATAGAATGTATATTTGAAAACGGAAGTCTATCTTTAAATATAGGGTGTGCCGGCACACTTCGATTCACAACACTTGCTTGAATTATGAGTTGTTTGCCCTGCTACATTATGAATCATAAGATCATCGGGGGATCATGTTCCTCGAGGAGGCTGCAATAACTCATTGCCACATTAAACGCCTATTTCACGCTGTAATCTGAACACCCGTTATATATTCCTGGCCCTACGTGTCGCATAGGTCTACGCCGTTTATGGCATACCAACCGAGTCTCCTATGAAATGGGAAGCAGAAATGGCTTAGCAAAAAAATCAAACCTCCTGAATATGCAATGAAAAAGCTTCTCAAACTTTTGATCAACTTTCTTGATTTCTTGTAATTACAATTTCAAGAACTGGGGGTATGAGACGTCTGTATTTTAAAACCTGGGAATATGCTAAATCCGTAAGAGAAAATGAAATTAAAGTCTGAACCGGATCGACTGAATCACTGAGACGAGTCCAGATATTGAAGTCTCCCCCTGAAAATGAAACGAGGCAGCTGGATCGATTCGCGTGATTGAACAACGTCCCGAAATCGTGATGCCTAATTCTTATTAAATTTTTACCATCTGTACAAGCGGTTCGAGTATTAATCTCTGAAGTCTGAACGACTCGGCGCCACGTAGATGCGGCATTTATTTATGTACAACTTTCTGTAGTCGAGTCGTTAAGCATAGAATCTCTTAAATACTGGACAAACTAACAAACCGATTCTAGCATATAAACTCTGGCCGCGAATGGAGCACTTAATTGCCGCGTTCTATTTTTCGAGATCTTTTGTTTTCCTAAGCTGTTATCAATCAGCCGAAGTTCCATCTTCCGAAGCGGGAACCGAGGGCGGAAAACCTCGAGGAGACATTTGAATAAATTTCAACGAGCTAAAAACTTTTTTAGAAAACTTTCGATGCAACAAGAATAGACCGACTGGATACCGGAGTATCTCTGGCTAAACGATTTACAATTTCCACTCCGGAAAAATATCGTCTCATTGTTTGCTTAGGACGTCTGCACACACTGAACGTGCACCGATGCTAGCCGGGTAAGTTACAAACAATCCTCACCCTCTTGCCACCCTCGGTAGCTAGTAGCTTCTCGGTTTTATAGCCCCACGTTTTCCACTGTGACCACAGCAGTAACTCTCCACTACATTACGCTCCCTCCTTTCCTGAGGATATGTGTTCTTCCATTGTGCCACCAAAACTGCATTATAACGTAAAAAACCAAAGTTGAAGCGTTCGTTCCAATTTGAAGATTCAGAGTACCTCCGATTCCACGAGGAGGGTCGATTCTGGTGGATGAAATCCGAATCCTCTCAAATGTAGAAGGAGGAGCTCCAAGGGGTTGGAATATTAGCACAATGAGGGCGAGGGGACTTGTCAACCGAAATTACCTGACAATTGAGAGATCGCAGTTTCAACCGGTGAAAATGATCCTAAGAAATCTGTCCAGTGTTTGAATTGATTATATTTTTCGACGTTTTGATCGATTGACTGCGTTGGTTTCTATTCGGGGAAAAAATTAATGAGGGAGTCGAATTTTGACTGTTCCATTAAACGAGCTCCACGATGGAGCAGAGGCGACAGATTGATTTATGAAAGTGTTATATAGTCTGGACTCCAGGAGTTCGTTACGCGACGAGTTTCAACGTCAATGATTCCGCATCGTGTTCCACAATTTCGATAAAAGACACCCTATTTAATCGCGGTATAATGGAGCCACCCTTCTCGTCCTTTCCTTGTGAGGGAAAGCAGCCTCTCGGGGGACAGATCTCTCGGCGGAATGCGGCCCCGCAGATTAGGAAAGAGCCCGTTACGGGCTGGAATTCATAGACCATTTGGATTAAGTCTTATGGAGCGACGACCTACTACTCTAACGACAATTATACCCGACGCCAAATGCTAAATGCGAGAAGCGAAAAGCGAAAACCTTAACCATGGTATGATCATTGCCGTCCAGCATCCTAACGATATATAAACCCTCCAAAAGGATGAAATCGAGGGGTTATTCAATCAAACTTTCAGTGTATTTATGATTTTAGCATATTTTCCATGACTTTTGTTTATTTTCAGTAATTTCGTATGATTTTAATGCGAGTTCCTTTGATATCAGCTGACTCCCAGTGATTCTGTTTCATTTCGAAGCGATTTTTTCGTATGTTTAGTAACACTTGTTCGGAAAGTTCGATTTAAAAGTACCCCTTTTTAGAATAGTGAGAGAGAACGAAAATAAGGTGCATGCGCACATCGTAAATGATCGATTTTCCACCCTAGTGCTTTTTTTAATGGATGTAGTTCGCCTTCGGCTCGTGCTGCACACTTCGATCTCATGTGATGTCGTTTATTTTCGGCACTTGTCACAGGATTCCCAATTTCCCGTGATTTATAAAATGGCGTATAATCAGCTTCGAGAATCGAAGGTGACAGTGTGAATGAATCGATTTTGGGTGCGAGAAACTTTGGAGGAAGTGACGTTGGCGCTGCTATCCAACTGCCACGACAAATGACCTCAATCTTGTTTTTTCTCATCTCATTGATGGATCGCGCCTAATGGGCTCATCCTTACCTCGGTATACCGGCTACCTTCCTTCATTGTGCACGCTCACTGACACTGCCCTGGAGTAAAAAGTTTATACTATATCAACTGACTTTTCCCCCTGCAGGATGACATTTTTTTCCCAACGCGCTATCAATCATTAATCTCGTACCACGAAACCGCACATATTGTGAAATATGTTGTCGTGTGCGTTTCACAGACGATAAAACAGTCGGGTTCAATTTGCGGATTATCTATGCAGAGTTCGTTCTACACGATTGAGTGCTGTGTTATCGAATCAATAACCGCCAATGCAGCGGTGGTCCGTTGCGGATCCAGTGCGGGGTTAAATTTTATAATACCACACGATTTTATAACACTACACGCGAACCTACAGCACGCATTCGCTACAAGGGGAGGGAACGTGCATTTGCAAATGGGAAATAGAACAAGTTAATTGCGTTCGTAACTTCAAAGCCCTTCGGGCCAATTTGCGAGCCTCTTTGCCTCAGCTTTTAGGTGCGGTGATCCGTTCGTTCAAACGTGTGTAAGTACTTATGTATCTACCGAAAGTACAACGACGTGTTGATTTCAGCTCATTAACGAAAACTCTTGTAGCAGGCATAGAGGAAGCTTAAAAGTGGAATAAGCCAAACGCGTTAGGGAACACCCGTTTTTTGTTAATCTAGACCAGTGCATCTGTATTTTATCTCAAAGTTTCTTGTTCATTTCTTCGGAGTTGCAGAACTTTAGACTTTAGCTCGTGTCTTTGGCACTTACGAGTATCTCAAGGCTTCGTGTAATCAACAAACTCTACCCCGAGACACGCCACTATGCCAAAAGGTAAACGACCAATCTCAAGAATTAGATTACTCAGGACTTAGAATTTGCTGTTAATTAAACACGCCCTCGACTGCATGCAGTTTCCAACCTTTATAGACGATACATATTCTGCAGAATATCAACATCTTGCACGAATGCCACCAGCGTCTATCCTGCACCAGCAGAATCTAACGACTTATATATTCTCTTCATAAACGCTCGTTACGTTCCATAACTACACAAATCCGTCCTAACTTTACTCCATGGCATACCATGGTATAGTCAACTCCGTTATAACCAGATTCGCATTATCCCGAGATTCAAGACGCGCCCACCTTTGGCCTTGGGGTTGAAAATTAATCCTGGATCAGAATTACACGAACGTATTCAATACTTATGATTGTATCATATGTATACCTTTCCCAGGACTTTATTTCTGGCGTAAATCAGGCGCGGTTGAAAATTACCGCTCGTACTGCCAACGTGACAATAAAAGTGTTAGTTTAACGAGAATTGTTGGCACTGTGTGAATGAATTTTATTCCCTCGTCCGAATCCACCGGTGGCGTGTACCGGGACTTGATTACAAACCGTAAAAGATATGGGACCGAGAATATGTTGAAATATATGAAATGAACGGCATACTGCTACCACTTGGTATATACCTCGTCGAGTGAATATATCACTCGTTGATCCAACGATCTTTTGCGGTTCGGGGGTGGATCTTCGAATCTACACTTTAGGGCAACGTGCCTGCACATCTTGTGCGTCTGTTCGTGTATAGAGGCTCTTGCGATAAGCGACTATCCTACTGTGCACATTGATGGGAAGCTGTTTTTTCGAAGCGAGGCCAAAGCTCGTTGTCCGTTGAGCAAAGTCTATTCTGAAAAAAGAATTGCACTTAGCGTTTGAAGCTTCGCAAAATTTCAACCGCTGGTATAAGCTCGCACCTCAAAGTGCCATAAATTGTTACGCCACATTGGTTTGACGCATCGCTCCCTAGGCTATACTAGCGGGACACGAATTTAAGCACAACGGAAGCCACGCCAAAATATACACACTTTGCCGAATTCGAGTATTCTAAAATAAAATACTACCCGTGCTATACGCTATGCTAACCCACCAACATCGTTACTATATTCGGGTTTTTGTGGTTGGAAATAAGTTACCATGTTAACTCATACGAAAATACATAACGATGTGAGGTCATTTCCGGAATTGCGTATCCTGTGAATATTTTTTTCTCTCTTTCTTCCTTCCTTCGCCGTTTATCCCACCGCGGAGAATAACCGCGGAGTGACCTTGCGAAAATAAAGATACGTGGATAATTCTGGAACTTTAAATCCGAATCTTTGTCAGACACAAAATGTGTAAATCTTGTGGGAAGTGCCGGGTGTCGTCTAGGTGTCGAAGGTTTTAGAGCACTCCGTAACTAATTCCGCAGTACTTTGCGCTTTGTAAAAACTTCGTAATGCGGGTAGCGGTTGCGCGTTGTTGATGTTGTTCAAACCGAACCGTGCCGGTACCAGCATGGACGGTAATAAAGTCCTGCTACAACTTGAACAGGGTCGAACATACTGGGACTAGAGAAGCTCAACTTATCGGCGATACAACCCCATCGAGGGGTGATTCACAAAACAATCCGGTGTACGAAGGGCCGGAAATGTTGGGAAATGTGGGAAAAATCGTGTACACATTTTTGCTAGTGATTCACCCCTCAAACCCCGTCGTGTTAGATGACCATTCGCCATCTGGTGGCTGGTTTCACTCCATCGGAAAAAGGAAACAATCCGTTGAGGTTGTGATCTACCTCCTGGTGCTGTCTTCTTATCTTATCACCACTTCACCAAGAATGTTTAGCATTTCACTAATTTTGTGTCTCTTTATCATCGACAAGATGAATATAATGGCTTAAAAAGCTGAAGGTAGATCATAACCTCAAAGGTTTGTTTTATTTTTTTTTATAGTGTGAAATCGGCCACCAGATGGCGAATGGTCGTTACTGTCTTCCCTTTTCGTTCTCGCAAGAAGAGGTTATCGGAGCTTTTCTTGACTTTTATTGGGTAAAAGATCTCTTTACCATATGTATGTTAGAATGAAGGAACAGACTTCTTGAGTCTTAAGACGTGTTTCGTAGAGAAACAGAGCACAGTTGCAGTGAATAGAAAGACAGTTTTATGCCCGCTGTATGAAGAATTTGCGGAGAGAATGGAATTAAAAATGAATAATTCACTGTAGAAGCGGTAAATTCCTGCAGTCTCTTCTTGGATTAAATTATATCTATTTTTACCCTGCTTTTGCTGTTTCTTCTTCTTCTTTTTCTTCTTCCTCTCGCATATTTCGTTTTGATAAATTATATAGAATCGCCCAGCGATACCGTACCACCGCTTTATCTCAGTACGTGCATCTGCGGTAGGTACCATTTGTCAACGACCGCAACGTACTTATAAAACGGTCCTTTCAAATTCAGAAATAGTTTCCACGGAATTTCGGACTTTGAAATACCACCGGAAATAATTTGCAACAAATTTCTAAAAATCGGTTTATATTTTATTACCCCAATTAAATTCGTGAGCAAAGACAGACAGAGAGAAAATGAGAATTTATTCATTGAATCGTCGATGATAACGTTATTCGATTGCAACGCACCCCTCGAGCAATTAAGCGGATTCTCTACAGAGTTTTTCAGATTTTTCCGCCGGTCGGTTATAATACAGGATTCAAATTTCTCGTTTTCCGTATAAGATTGGACCCAGTGAGGCAAGGCGATGCAGGAAGTTCCTAATTCCAGGAGTCGAGTTAAGGTTGGGTAGGTGGAAGGTGAGAAAAGCTGCCGATTTTATACGTTCTACCTATAGAGCTGAGTGAGCTCAGGAGCTGAGAGGCCATTTTGAAATAACTTTTGGGAAATGAGACGGATCGACGGAGCATTAATTAAAATAATCAGGGTTTGCACTAGCCGTGCTCTACTCCACGCTCGAACAAATTACTTGGCACCATCGTGGCCCTGCGAACCCTGCTGATATATCACTATCGCTATATGCACACTACCCGCGACGATCCCATATGGCGGGGGAACACACCCTACGCGGATATTCCGATGCGTGAAATCTCACACGTCTTCGATATTCGGAAGAGCAATCAGCGCTTCGACTGCACACCGAGGGTCTGTTATCTCTGCCATATCGTTCGCGATCCGGGCGAAAAGACATTGGAGTGATTTTCCTGATATTGTTAGGAAGGATAGAGAATTTGAAGAATGTTTTCGATTCTAAAAAAATCTACCTCGTATGTTTTGATTGTTTGATAGTGATAAATTTGATCGTAAAAAATGTCGTGTGGATGGATTTAGCTGTAGAATATATACATTGTCTTTTTGTTTTTAGACTAGACAGTCCGCTGTGTCTGTAGCAAATTTTTCCCGAGTAGAAAAATGTTTTTTCTTTTTTTTTCCAGTCTCATCTCTTCATACGTGACAAGCTTGTTTCGTGTATTTTGGATCGTTACGACTTCCTCGCATCTCTATCCGAGTCCCGTCTCCACAGAAAAGTGATAAATTTTAATCTAAAACGTCCGAGAGAGGAACTGCAGCTATGCGAGCTAAAAAGAATCACGTGTATACGTCAAATCCGAAGATCTTATAACAGGAGTGGATATTCGGGTGAGATTCTTCAACCGAATGTATTAATTGAATCCTTTCGGAATAAAATCTGTGAGAGAAAATAGGTGAACGTATACAGAGAGCCAATGTACGTAGCCGAGTTACGTTTGTTTGCACTCTTGTAATACAGAGGAAGCCTGTCTCTTCTAACTGAATTATGTTCCACGCTTGCCAATGGCCAGGTATTCATTAACGCTAATTAATCCGAAGTTATATTAATAGGTCATATGCGTGTGCTACACGCGCCGTTGCCTATCGTCCATCTCGACGATCTCACCCATCTCGGCATCTCTTCGTCGTTCTTCCTTTGCAATGCTTTCTAACCATGTAAATATATATATCTACAATACGGACGGACGCGATTAGCCCCGAATATTATATATATATCAGCTCGAACCGTTAACATTAAAGTATAAAATTTTATTCACGAACTGAAATATACGCGGTAAAATGAAGAGGAACACGACATTTTTCTAGAGGATCGCTTCAGACGTGAGAAAGAACTGTTTGTTTCATCTACAAACGAAATTTGACAAGAAGTCATATCAGATAAAAAAGTATAACTGTATACGTGCGATGAGAATACCATTATATAAGGATTTTAGTCAAACTCACAGAGTCGTTTCTGCATTGCCGGCAACTATTGTGTGGTTGGTGTCGATTTTCGATACACGAAATTCGATCGTCGTGAATCAAAATTCATTGAGTTTCACAGCTTGTGAATGATTTTATAACTCGAAATCCTATTTGGAGAGCAACTTTTGCATAACTTGCCGGCACTGCGTTTCTGTGGCCCGAAATATGGAACCCCTTGACGAATATGAGTTCCATCTCATAGGGTTTCTTATAAGGGTCTATAAAACCCCATCACTGAAAGTGCATAAGACTAAATGAAAAATTGATATAGACACACCATATATCAGTTTATCGCGATATTTTCCTCATCGAACTGCTTACATGATCGATTCCAAGTGAAGTATTGGCCTAGTCTTTGTACCCTGCAAGTGTTTGACCAGAATCGATGATCCTGAGGTCTGATACCGATGAAAATAAATTTCAGTCTGCATGTATTTGTTGCGGCTGTCATCGTGCGTCATCGTATTTCGAACGTTCTCGTCGCATGTTTGTGTCTGTGTGTGTGGAACTTTTCAGCAACTGGTGTGCAAGCGTTAGTAAGATTGCATAAACGTTGGTTCGTGTTGCATTTGGCTCTGGCTCATGATGAGTTGTATTATCTCCGGGAGGTTGAATGTTCAGCGTCATTTTAGCCCGTCGTAAGTGCGCGATATCTGGTACCTACGGAAATGTCTTTGCTCCGTACCACCGCACCTACTATGTAACAAGGTACTGGTTATGCCTATACGTTTGCATAGTAGACAATCTCGAGGATACACCCACCTCCCAAGCCGACGTAGACGTGCTCGACTGCGTTGCCTAGATGCTTGTACGAAATTCGTGGGAAGCTTCCCTTTCAGGCGCAAACGAGGCTTGTTTTGGAACGCATCCATATATCGTACAGTATGTACGCTGGCGTCTACGTAGTACAAGCAAGTCTGCCCACGATCCTTGGATTTCGCTCGTTACTACTTCACCGGTATCTTTGGATAATACGAAACCAGGCCCCTAGTCACCTTGGATTTTCTGGCACTCGCTCATTTCCTGGCGCCTAATTTACTCTCATTATCACTAAATTTTGTCATTTCAGATCGAGAGTTGATCATTGTCTTATGGCTATTTTCGCCACGGGCTTCTTTGAAAGCAGCGAGAAATTACCACGATTCGTCTGTCCTCGATACAATTAAGTCAGTCTACGTTTGGCCAGGGTATTATTCGACGTCGAATCAAACCGCGTATCCGATGCAATTCGACATGTCGCCTAGTGCCTCGGACCGCAGGAGGGTCGTGACTATTTCAAGAATATAGGCCAATTAATTACGCTACATTTTAGGCGCGAAGAAGCAAAGGAAAAGGAAAAACCTTCTCGAATCTAAACCGAAAATAGAATAGACGACGGATATCCTCCGGTTCAGAAGTCAGGACTGGAGCTTTTACTCATCAGGGATTTCTAAGATTTATCAATTACTTATCAGGAATCACGTAATTTCTTAATTGCCGAAGCGATTCTTTGAAGAGAGTCTGATACGTCGGAGAAGTACTTTGTGTGTATCCGAGGTAAGAAGATTCCGAGTCAAGCTGTTTCGTCCCTGACTAATTGGCCACGCATGTTTGGCGGGTGGAAAAGTCAGAATTAGAGAGTCGAGGTCGATCGTGTTCGACACAAATAGTTTACAATTGCCTAAAACCACAGCATTAGCCGTGCCAGAGTGCAGCGAAGTTTGCTCCTTGAAACGGCAAAGTAGATACAAAGTGGATTCAAACTTTGGGAACTAATAACCGTGGTTATCGCGCCCACGAAGCCGTCGAGACTGCGGAGCAGGTTACCGTCTGTTTCGTAAATTCTAAGGTATTTTAATGCCGTCTAAAACAGTGTTTCAAGTCCTACAGAAATTTCTTTAGATCTGAAGAAGTGTGAGTCCGTTCAAAGAAATAAGAAAAGTTGTTTTTATTCTAAGAAATATCGCCGCTTGTGTCGGAATGTAGAGAAAATCTACAGATTTTTGAGCAAATCTTAAGAATTTCAGCGAAATCTCTAAAACTGGTCCGTAAAATCGAAACGACAGAGTGAAAATCGATTGATTGTAAGGTTTCTGGGAATAAAATGCACCAATCGCAGATAATTCAACAAATTGATGGTACTGTGATATCTCATTTGATAATTATTATTATATAATTTGATTTAGAATGTCAATGTTCTGATTCAGAAAACATATTTCACATTCCTATATTTGTTTAGTGTGAAGGAATCTAAAGAATTATTGTGGCCCTGTCTAAAGAAATGTTGATCTGGTAAGTTGGCAAAACTGGTCTAAAGAGAGACCACACTGGTAATTCAAAATCCTGGATTATGCGCGGTGTCCTGCTTTCTACATGCTGGATACTCTGAAAAAGCATTTCTGGTCGAAAATGGGATGCCACCTTCAAAATCGTCTTCGAACTATAATTTTCATCAGATAGTGTCCAATCTCGTTATTCAAATGAATGAATCCATTCCCAAGTCTTCATGAATTGGTTCTTGTAATTTGATCTCGAAAAAGCACTTCCGGCAAAAGCACTGGCGGCACATAATAATCGTTGTTTTAGTCGTTCGTTATTCGCTCCGGAATTGAAGTGGCGAAGTGGAGTGGAAATTTCGTGCCTGAGTGTAGGCGACTGTATGCGCTTGGTGCACCAATTAAAATAATCATCAAAGTTCAGGCTTGTGCATAGGCATGCAAATGGACGAGGAACTGGATAATGTATACGGATGGTCAGCCGGGAAATTGACCGGGTGGTGAACTAGAAAATCAACACACCATCGAGTACATAAATTATCAATCTAGGCCAAGGGAAATTATCACATGCACACCTGATGAATTATAGTCAGAAAGTAAAATGACTGCGAATAGTACTTCTAAATTTAAATTTTTAACATCATTTTTTCAGGAGTGACAAAAAATTTAGGATTCTTTTCATCCACGCAAAGACTCGGTGGAATTTATTCATTTCACGTTGTCCGATTGACTTCAAATTTGGAGGGAATATTCTCAACGCGATGGCCTAGGATATTTTCAAGATGTTCATCCGGTAATTCATTCGAAGATTCAAAAGAGAATGAAAAAAATCCTAGGCTACAAGATACATAATCTAGATAGGAATATTCCCTTCAAATTTGAAGTCAAATGAAAATTGATGAATTTGTAGTCAATATAGTCGACAATGAAAGTCAAAAAAAAAGAAAGAAATTTTCACCCATTAGTTGTGTGGAATTAAAAGCAAATGTATTCGTGGTCATTTCAGGCATCACCACCGGGTTTTTTTACCTCTGGACATACGATAGAAATTGCGAAAGAGAGTGGATTGAAAAGAGGGGAAAAAGTTTGTACTTTCCAGTCTGATTCTTTGCTGCGGTTATAATGGTCGGCGTCGTTGAATGAGGGCGATAAATTTCTGTGCCTGTAAAAAAATGTGTAACGACAATCAATTACCGTTATTGATATCGCATTGAATTGGAGTAAATTGAAATTCGAACGGAAGTATAATTCAACGATTCGGTTGGAGATTTTATGGTTCTCGTGCAAAAATTATGCGACGATAATACATTTCACATATATCACAAACGCAATTGCGTGGGCGTGAATTATTCCGTATTGTGTCTCACATTTGAATTATTTGTTGTTCTTTTCTACAATTTCGACAGGTACAAATTGGTCGACATATACACACTGCACTACCACTACACGTCGTACCAATTAAAAACAGAAATTCTCGCTCACAGTCAGAGTCAGAAACAATGAGGGAGCTAATTTACAAAACATTCGAGCACGGTTTAGCTGAAAATATTATTCGCGAGAATCTGTACGCGGCTGAATTTTAACGAGCTGTCCGAACCGCAGGGTCGATTATTCTTTACGCAGAGCCTCTTTCCAATTTCACATTCATATCGAACTCAATTATTACGACTTTTTTAGACAGCTTTAGACAGATTTAGACAGCTTTTAACTTGGCCTTTGAATTCCAATTATTTGATGTCTTACCAACGTCAATTCGCCTCTAACCTTCAAGTACGATAATCTGTTACATAATTTACTCGGGTCAAATTGGCCCAGTAATTTTGTACCGACTGTAAAAGTGTTGGCAGTTTTGAGACGTCAAGAAGCCGAGCATATTTCAGTGAATTTACACTTTTTCTTCTTCTTTTTTTTTGGCCTCGTGCCACGCGTGAGTACCCATGTTGGCAGAACTTACACGGATTTTATTTTGTGTTTTCGTTTCAGTCAAGAAAGCGCTTTCTTGAATATCAAGAATTTATCGAATGGAATATATTATTGGAATCAAGTAATGCCCACGTGATAATATTTTGTTCCTATTTACAAGTAAATATTTACTTGACAATATTCGAACAACCGATTTCTTGAATCCAAGAAATTATTTTTAAATTTTGAAATACTGTCCACCTGGAACATAACGGCGATAAAAAAATTAATAAAACCATAAATATCCAGCCTTCCATTCTACAAACCCAACGAATATATAACCTGGGCAATTAAACCCACTCATTGTCAGCGTTGATGAGTCGAGCTTTTTCCCCCGAGTGAAATAAAATTATGTATCTTATTTATTAGTGTGAAAAGCAATTATGTCAGAATTTTCATGTTTTTCGGGCTCTCAGACTGACCAATTCGATAAAATTCAAATCTAATGAAAATCTGATCTGATCACCGTAACCTGTGATATTTGACAACGTCATAAGCGATTTGACGGAAGATATAAGCTCTGCACAGAAAAGCCTGCAGTGTAGCCAATTCCGACTGTCACTCAGCCCTGACCGAGCTCATTAATATCGATCCGGGTTTTAGGCAGTATCTAGTGCGCGGTATCAACCGGGACATTAATCTACAGTCGGGTAAAAATATCCGGGCGTTTTAGTCCGTGACCCAAAGTCTCTTTCCGTGTTCATAACGACTGGGGTAGAATCCAATGGCACCTGAATTTCGATTGTTCGTTCTTTTCATCGTTCGTCGGGAAAACTGGAAAATCTTCATATTTATCCGACGACGGACACCGAGGACGCGGACAAGCTACGCTATTAGTCTGACGAGATACAACTTCGAAAGTTACGTGGCGTGGGCCGGGACTAATTACCGCAGGAAACTTCCGCGGTTTGCCTGAGATTACCGGACGAGCTTTTGGCGGCCTTCAACTTCTGATGTCAGGTTACTTGTTTCCTGTTTACTTTCACCGTTGGAAGAGGATCGATTTCAAATCGTGGAATCACTAAGCTAGAATTACTCAGCCCGGATGATCCTATTCCGTGAGTCGCAAGCTCTCGCGAAGCCAAATCAACGGAGTACGATATTAATTATCGCCCAGTTCAGATGAATTATCGTTTCGCGGTGTCGTTGGAATTGGTGTTGCTGTTTCTACTGCTAGTCGGCTGGTTGAGATATCGGCCTCGCCGTAATTCAGCTGCATTTTGCATCGTGCATAAATGCAACGTGGCATCACACCGCGGACTGCGCACGAGCAAGGTACTAGACAGTTTCAGTTTTCCAAGTGCTAACAAGTATTAGCATACCAAAGCTGACGGGGTGATCAAAAGAGCAGGAGATGGTTTATCCAAAGCGGTTTACGATTCCTTTGTGGCAGCAAAAAATGATCTTTCCCTGATATTTCGCGAACGGAAGACTGTGAAATTGGACAAAACAGTTCGGTGACCCTGCAGCAGTGCATCTGGTCTCGAGTTTGGCAGATGTCGATGGGTTTTTCGAGGCCATGCAACAGACATGAACGAACGTGTTTTTGCAGTGTTTCGCCGTATGGTTAAACCGCAATGCAGTTCGTCCCCCTGCTACAGTGTTAATGTTTTGCGCATTTAAGCCCAGCCAAACTCGCCGTATGATATAAGCTCGAAATTTCATTGACAAAACTCGGGACCAACGTTAATGTATTCATTCATGAAACGTTGGATTACATGCCTTCCAAATTGAAGTAGATTTTTTTTCTTCTGCAAGGTACAAAACAACTCCACAGAATTTGTCATATACAACAATTGCGAAAAACTGACCTCAAGGATGGGAAAGTCGATTTTATTTCATCTTGTTGCAACACAGCTTGACGGAACTATGGATGGATCTTCGAAACATGTCATCTTCCATTTCTGTGCAATAAGTTTCCCACAAAGTAGTCATTTTTTGTGTTATATTTTCCAATTTTTTAATTTCAGAATGAAATGGAATCAATTTCTCAGATATCGTTGCTCGAATTCCTGAAAAATACCGTCAAGAATGTTGATGCTAAATTTGTGTCGTAATCCTGCAGAATACATATTCCGAAGTAACGGCAGAATATTCGTCAAAGATGAAACAAATTCATTTTTCCACCAAAGAGCGCGGCTCGAAAAAGCTCTGAAATTTTTATCAGTTTGGTGTAACGTGTCCCCTTAATTGAAAAGGACGTGTGGTATTTTCGTTTGGTGTACAATACCGCCCACAATATAATGTCACAGTCTTCTTCATCTGAAAAACAGACGTGTCAGGTTCCACTGAGCAGGGTAAATGGGACGAACGTAGTGTTTGATGAGGGAAGGACAAGGGACCGAAGTCCATCCAACAAAATTTTGCATCCTGTGTTACAAAGGACTTTGACAGTGAGTCTATCCTTGTTTCACTGGTTCGCGAAAGTTGTGTCAGTGAAAATTACGCAAAGGTACATTTCACCCGACGCTAATGGCGTCTGGTTGTCATTGACAAGGGCTGACATGGCGATGAACACGCTTATCTCATGTGCGGTATGATTTCCGTGACATTTATTCACCCCAATTATCTCCAGTGAGACACATCGTCCAGCTCCTTGTAGTATTAACGAGTTCGCATTGCCACCCGCCCCCTAAGCAACCGTAATGAATTATAATCAATTCAAAATTCACCCCCTCCCCCCAAAAAACGTTACTGCGGTCTCATTAGTGTTAATTCATCCCATTCGCAATCAAAGCTCAAGAGTGGATCTCGTCTCGAGGGTGAAGTTTTTCATTCCGCCCTTCACGAGGGACGATCGTTCACCTCTGCTTCTTCGTTTTCACTCAATTTGTGAATACGTATGCGAGTAACGCAACTGAAGAAGGATGTAAAAAATGTTAAAAACGAACGTCTGGGCGTGGTTGAACTCATTAGCCAACGAGAAAATATATTCTCAGGAGAAAATTGTAAGCCGAGAGAGATTATGAAGTTGGGCGATGAGACGGCCCGCGAGCTTTCGAACCCCGTTGAGGGAGAAAGAGAGAAATATAGGCGCCGGCAACCAGGTCATCAATATTCGTCAGAGTGGTGAACGTTGGACGGATGACGCGAGGAAGCAGGAGAGGCGTGATTCCGCATAACTGAGGCTGCAGAGGCTGAGGCTTCACCAACCCCCACAATTCGGAAGATAACCCTTTTACTGGTCGCTGTCACCCCTTTCAACGATCCAAACATTTCCTTTTTCTACACAATTTTGATTTATCGCCAATGCGGTTACCCCTGTATCTGAATACATTCCGCGCTTATCGCTCGATGTCGATACTCTTCGGTGATCGAACTTCAACCCTCGTGCACACAGTCATGGATCTAGAATCAAGGCCCTCAGGGTTGAAGATTCTGAGAAAATTCCATGAGACTGTCCTTCGGACAATCTCGTCACAAAAAATCTGTTTGCTTTCATAATTCCCGTGGGAGAAGATAGACCGAAGATAAATAAGCTCACCATTAATCGGTTGAAACCTCGCCAACGGATCCGAGAACTGGTGCAGCCTGTCCGTAACGTATTGGGGTGAGTCTCCGTTCTGAAAATGAAAACAAAAACTCTTTTAAGTATGATATCCATTTCACCCTAGGGTTGGAAAGTTTTTCGGCCTCCAATCGAGCCTGCAATCATCTCGACAATCGAACGGATGAGGAATCAAGGAGGACTACCCTTCAGATGCGTATAAATTACGAGGAGGGTAAACTTATTCGAAATAAGAAATATTCTCATAAATAACGAAGCGGAATTTCGAGGAGAATTTTTCGCCCGTCCAGTTCGATCCTCGTCTCGTTTAATTTCCGTTTCCTTCTATTTTACGCCAAGCGATTAACAAAGTGACGATTTTTCCACCGTGACTTCAGCTGACAGCTTCGCTTACCGAACGCTTCTCAACACTTTGACGCGCCAACGCCTCCGCGTTTTAAGTCTTTAAGGTTGGATCGTAAAGTGTAAAAGAGTCGAGGAGCGCCCTACCTATCGACACACTTTCGTCACGGTTACAGATTTCCAACGACGGTACCCCACCCCCTCACAACCCTACTTAGGCAATATATAGGCGACCGCGAAGGGTTGTGCGTGTACTTGGACCAGCAACCCAGGCATAAGAGGGGCACAAGTCTTGCGCACGCTCTACTTGACTCTGGTCCCACTTGAAGACTCTCAAATGATGACATACTCGAAGCCAAGTGGCGTGTGATGGTATCAAATTACCTTTTTTTTTACTCTCGATCAAAGTGCAGCCTCTGGAAAACCCGAGCGTTCGAAGGTATTGTGCGAAAACCGATCGGAAAAGCTTTTTAATCCGCACTGTTAGAAATTTCTGTACTAAGTTTTGTATGGTATGAAAATTCATGATAATTTCATATAAAAATGGGTTACCACTGCCGCAATAATTTCTCAATCCGATCATAAAATATTGCAGAATCAAGCAAAAAATGAAAATTTTACTCTTTTAATTGAATGGACTATTGATAATTGACTGAAATACCGCTTTGTCACTGAAAACTAAAAAACAATCATAGTATGTTTTGAATCTCTGGATTCATCAAGGTTTGGGAAAGTTTGAAGGGAGACAGCGGAAGCGATTGAAGCTGTTGGAGGCATAATAAGAGAGACAACATTTAATGGTTTTCGTATTTCGAAATCGAGTCACGATCTCGTGAGGAGAATTTTATCCGGCCAAGTAAAACAAAGGCTGTAGAGTTTAGAACCCTTAATTGAATCCATCGTCGGAATGCTAGATCGACTTCTGCACATTGCAGCACAGACTACAGACTACAGTAGCCATTTAATTTTCCCCCAAGTTTTAGCGTGGCACTAAAATGAGGGAGAAAAGAAGCTCGGCATAGCAGACGTGGATAAAAGTGGGAAAGTGGTGTTTGAACTTAATTGTTCAAAGTCAGCCCCAGGGATTTCGGATCGTCAAGGAACTTGCCTTAGAAGATCTGAGCAAAGGGATCTTCGTTTCAAAGTCCTGCCAAGTTTGAACACCGCGGTCGAACCGCGAGGGTCTTATTCTATCAGCAAGGGAACAATCTTCGACTTCCCAAAAAGCTCTGAAATAAATGGATTTCGTCCCCCGTTATTCACGGTCGGACCCTCAAAACTGCTGAAATTCAAAATTGCAGAATGAACGACGGTTATACCCTTCGATCCACCAGCCCCACCTCTTTTCCACCGCATTACACCATCGACATAAGCTTTTAGCGCGTCGGGGACAATTCTGAAGATCCGATTTGATCTTATTTATCAAATTCCTCGAGCTTTTTATCCCAGAGCTCGGAATTCCCGAGGCACAAAAGTACAATTTTGACATTAAACTTCTGACGGGAATATCCTCGGTCGGGTTTTTCTGAGTTTAACCATCGGTCTCGTAGCGCAGACGGGTGTCTGGTGCAGGGCGAATGGTTCAAGTTAGAAAAATGTTGTAGGAATAAAAAGGCGGATACAAACGTCAAAACATCGTAAAAGAGAGTCTCGTCAAGCGGCAGAATTCATAGTGGCAATTAAACATATTTTTATCATCTCTCTTAGAAGGAGAGCGAAGTGCATCTCGGAGCTTTCTGCTACCGCACAAGACATAACCGGCGAATTTATATCAAAATATCCTATCCGACCATTCGGTATTCTTCAAAGACGACTAACCACCAATATTTCTATTCCGGAGAAAAAATTAATTGGAACAACGGACCACCGCGACGTCTCTTGACGCCGGGGTCCAATGATTTTCAAAGAGCTTCTCATTTATAGGACGGATGTCGCTTAGTCGTTACTTAAAATCCACATTCTTTACTCCGCGAGATCTCTCAGGAGTTTCAAAACGTCTCTTGGGATACCAAGAGCACGACACGAGCTCGAAATGATCGAGTCTCCGTCAACACAGACTCTTCCCAGATGCGACATGCCCAACTGTTCTTTTCTCTTTTATTGGAATATCGCCCCGTTTTTAGTATAAAGGATCGGAACAGTCACAACTTTATGAATTAAAGCTCTCAACTCGGATGCAATAATCGAAATTGTCGAGACAATGCATCGAAACCGAAGGGCTCATCGCTTGCTTTTTAGGGGACGTCAAAGACTTCATAGGATTTCAAGGATTCCAGGGAAACCTCAGAGATTTCAAAGGCTTCACAAAAGATCAGGGGACTTTGAGGGAACTTCGTGGATGTTTATGAGACTGCATTCGACTCGGTGATATCTTGTGAGACTTGATGATTCTGCATGGGATCCCTGGTCAAAATCAGAGTCCTACAACTGGAAGAAATGGAAATATTTGCCAGTTTTTGGGTTAAATAGAGTCTATAGTATTTCATAATACATACTTTATCGAACTTTAGAAAGATTTGAAGGTTATTTCGTGAAACTTGGATAAAGTCAAAGTGAATCAATCACATTCACAGTGCTTCTTAAAACGTTTCGAAAGCCTTGAGATAGGGAAGATCCTTCAATTATTTCATTGCCTCAACGACAGAAACAGCAATGTCATGATCTCAATGGGTATTTTTGAAATTTTTCACGGGACTTTTTGTAATTTCACGGACTTTGCCGAATGAGTAGAATATCTTGAAAAGGTCTGAGGTACAAGTTTGGTGCTTTTTGTCCGAATTTCACCGCCCCCGGAGTCTGACAATGCGAATTGTAGCATAGTAGTCGTGCGCCGAAGTTATTCGAGTGATAGTCAGTTGATATTAATGCGTCTTGTAGCCTTTTTCGGAAATTGTACGCGGTTATACATCGGTTATACCCGGGTGGTTTCATTTGGCAGGCAAGACGCGACCGTCCGAAGGAAACACGGAGCTCGCATAAGGCCGGTCTTAGCTCCGGGACGCGAATAGAATGAGTAATCAGTACAGACTCGGTTGTCTCTGTCCTCAGTACCGTTTTCGTAGCTCTTAATTCCTCGAGTAAATTACGCACTTGCGACCCATGCCCGAAACGTGTTGGCGAAAAATACGAATCCATCGTATTTGAACAAACATTACAGAACCGCGGACCAGACGATACGCTTTATAGCCATTGTTTCACCCTCTGCTACAAAAAGGATCACGTGGTCGGTCGAAAAAGAACCATTTCATACTCCGGACATCGCATCTACAGAGATGACAAATTGCCGTGTGACTCATAAAAAATTCAGCCTAGAATTGATGAACCGAGACTGAAAGCATTCTGGGACTTGAAAACCTGAGACTCGATTCTTCTCAAAGTTTCGTTATTTCCACGATTGCTGAAAAGGGCTGAAGTTACACCCATTAGATCCTAAGCCTGCATCAACTGAACCTAAAATTACAGTATTTCCGGTCTCTTCGCGACTCTGAGGTACCTGCAGAACTTTGCTAACGAAGACAAACGAGAAACTGTGATCTAGAATCCGATCTATCCACCTTTTCGGTTTTTTTCCAATAAATCCTAGATGACGAAGAATTTGAGCAGCGCTGTAGCACTTCGTGGTTTCAAATTATACGACCCACTCAGTTTTCTTCGAGTTCCCACTGTACGTGCCACTCGAAGACGAGAATTGTTTTAAAGACGGCTGAAAGGGGTGAATTACTAGCCGAGTATAAAGCCGCGGACTTTTATTTTATCGCCTTCAATTAAACGTCGCCGGACCCGAGAGCAAAATTTTACGAGTCACCAAGAATCTGTGCTTTATTTTCATTTCTCACTCATTTTTTGTGTTCCTTCATCAATTTTTAATATCGCTGATATTTGTTTTGATCCTTGATCCCGATTTATGTCACCCTGCAAGCTCCGATAATTGAAAAATCAGAGCGAAAAAGCAATTAAATATTAGCTTACGAATTTTTCCCACCGTGTTCGAAAGACTCGCGTTCTTTTTCGTCTCGCTTTGTCTCTGATTCATTCGCTGAAAATATGGCGAACGATATTTTCCCACAATTTCGATCGCTAGTCGGTATTAGAAAAAAATTTACGCGAAGTCGAGTCGTGGACCGTTTTACGTTTTAAACTCTACTCGGCTCTTGGCTCTCTCGCTCGCCTCGGGAACCAAACATCATAAACTCTGGAGGATACGCCGTGCGGATGTCCCATCATCCCTGAATTATATCGGGGGGATATCAGAAAAAATAAAATAGAGTATAAATTTCATTAAGTATTGAAATTACTCACGGCACTCAGCCCCAGTTTATTTTCTCCTGTAGCTCCGTCCTCGATTTCATTTTCTCGTTTTTATTCCGAGGTGAATGATCGAGTTTTTCAAAATCTGACTTCGGGATCGCGGGACATTTCCAGACAAATAATTCGCGTGAGTGAACCTCGAAAGAAGTCGATTGTGCGACGTAAAAAACGCGGTGGGTTTCGCTCAGCTCCGGCTATACGCGTCCAATTAGCGAAAGTTAAACAACGCCGTTTGATATATATCGGTCTAGAATATTGCAGTGATTAATAAATCCACCGGTAGAAGTTTCGGGACGGACAGAAATAGTCGAATAAATAAATAAAAATAAATAGAATGTAAAAGAAAAAAAGACGACAATACATCAGACGCCTACGAAATGGAAATCACTGATCAAAGAGACGGTGATGTAGGCGACTCTGGTATATTCGTGCTCGAAACGGCGTAACTAACTATAATCTATCGATATGACTAACGAGTCGATTTCGAGGTCACGAACCCCACGTTTAAATGATGAACGGAATTCAAATTGAAAAAATCGGAAAGAATTCACCATTTTGTCACTTGAATAAATGTTCGATTTTTCTTACAGCTATTTGGCGACGCCATATCTTCTTCGTCACCGATTATGTTTACAGTTTTTATACATTCACGTGGAGTTTGATAAATTCTTGAATTTCAAACTCGGCGAGTTAAAATTTCGGATAAAAGAAGAAAAAATAAAATCGGATTAATAAAGTGTCGCCGACGAAATATATTGCCTCTGCGGTCATCGCTTATCAACAAGCTTTATTTTATTGCCAAGATTTATCGAGTTCAACATTTTAGCTATGGTCGAGTCGCGGCTTAAAGCTCTGCCCGAGCTAATCGCTTCCTCTAAATTCGATTGACTCGAAAACATCGTTTTTTATCTTTCTTTATAGTCACCCGTGTGGATCAGTGGATTACCGTCGCTCCATGGGAGTGTAATTCAGACCGCTATTTTTAAGTGCCGCGATAACGGCTCATCTTCGAGTAATATCAAAATTTGAAAGATCGCTGCTCCAGCATAAGATTTAGAATTCCGTCCGTTCGGTTCTGGGGTCGGAATGTTGATCGGTGTCGCGTCCTCTGATCCTCTTGTTCATTCTTTACCCCCTGCGCCGCTTTAAAACAGTTTTCATCCCGCTCTCGCATCGGTGCACCTCGCATCTTTTATCTTTCTCCGTTTATTCGTATCTAAGACGGTAAGATGCTGCAGCGAGAACTATTCTCAGCGAGGGCTCTCACTACAGACGCGAGAATACTATACCAGACTCACGCTAGTCCAGCAACTGTTATACTCGACCATGCTTTAACACTTGTTACACCCAAAGATCAGCCCATCGCAATTTCCTGTCTTTTTTACAATGACGGAAGTTGTCGATGCTGTTTAACTCGTGATAATCACACTGGGTCAATTTGACCCGGGCCAACTTTTGAGCGTATAAGACGTCGTGTTATACTTCCTTACAAAAGTTCAGAGACATAATTTGAACATTCGAAAATATACTTTCGTCGATAAAACTGTAAATTTGGGGTTTCTAAGTACTGAAAAAAAAATACCTGAAGAAAATTTTTTTTACTAAAAAATTCATAACTTCTTCAATTTTCAATATTTTTCCGCAAAAATTTAGCACGACACTCTCGAGTTATAGTACTTTCATTAAAAAAATAGTTCGGTACGATGTCTTTTAAAGAGTATACAAACCGTTTTCTACCCCGAAGGGAGGAAAACGATTATTTCAGGTCTTGCCGAAGGCTTGACCTATCGGAGATTACCTACCGTATCTTTCCTGCATACGGACCCAACGTTGCCGAACTTAGGCCTCCTATGAGGCGCGGGGAAGGGGGAATTTACCCCTTCCCTTCCAGTGAATATGGTGCCGGGTAGCACGTGCCGCTTGGGCCCGTGTCTCGTCAGTATTTACTCCGATATAGGCCGGCAAGGGCTTGCATAGGTCAAGCCTTCGGCAAGACCTGAAATAATCGTTTTCCTCCCTTCGGGGTAGAAAACGGTTTGTATTTCAGTTCTGTGCCTTCGGCTTGACCTATCGGAGAGATGTTTGGTTTCTGCCGGCACCAAGAGCGTACTGTGACCCTGAAAAAAAATAACCCTCACTTCCCCCTAGCGACTTGCAAATCAACCAAGGATGTTCCATTTGATTACTCATTTATTTTCCAATATCAGTTACAGCACTTTATCTGTATACATATATCATCAACTAACGAATATGAAGATTGAATATTTTAACATTGCATTGAATATTTTAAGATCACAATATAATATCTTGTTTTTCTTAACTCTTATTTGGACTGGAATGACTAGGTTATTGCATTGGCTCAAAAACGCCTAGTAAAGCATCCTCTTCAGACCTTGAATTGGTCCTTTGTACCTCCCTACAGTAGTGCTTAAAAAAGTTCTTCGGACCCTGCCAATTGCCCCGTTTCAAGATTTTATCCAAATCCATCTCCTGTTCGAAACTGTACGAGGCTACTGCCGATCGTATTGACCCAGGACCAGTATCAATTTTTAGTTCTTTAAAAATTGTCTTAACCCAACCGGCGATTATCGCTCTTGACGCTTCCTTTACCCGACCTCTGGTCGTAATGAATAGTTTAAGCAATCCTGGTACAGCTTTTCGCCTTTCCGCTGACATCTCTATCAGTCGCTCTACCCAGTGTACTACGTCAAATACCTGCTGCTTCGCCTTTGACAGTTTCCAACCCGATTGTCTGTGACGAATAGTATCCGTTTTCGATCCAAAAGTTGGCCAAAAGATGATGGTGTTGCGATGCGACTCAAACTCTTTTGCACCAATTGACAAGAGTGTTAGATCATGGATCCGTCTTCCTGACGCTAGCAGTAGCAAAACGGCCGTGTGCCTGGAGACCTGAAAGAAGCTGTCCTGCTCCGGCGGATTATTTCTCAACCATTCAATTAACACCTCTATGTTCCAGATGCTCGCCCTGGAAGAGGTCTTAGATGCCTCCCGGATGCTGATTGCCTTGAGCATTGACTTAACTAATGGATGAGCACTCAACCGATTCTCATCCTTCGGGTTTGCTAGTGAGCTAATCACCGACTTTTTTGTCAGAATAGTCCGATAACCCAATTTTTTGTTGGTGGCCAAAAACCCTAGATATGAAGCGAATTGTTGACCCGTCGGTTGATTGGGCACCACTTGGTTCTCAGCACACCATCGAGTCCACTGTTTCCATGCCGAACTGTATGTTTTCCACGTAGAACCCCTCCACGCAGAAGATATGAGCTCCACGTTGTCACTGCTCAAACCTGAGACTAGATCGGACCACCCCGTATCCGCCAGACCTCCAAACATAGGTCTCTCACGTTCTGCGGTGGTCTCCCTGTCGCCAGGTCCACTAACGAGTGCTCCAGATTCCGTAGTTCGAAAGGAGCTGCCGTGCTCCTGCCCTTCAACTCGCTTCTCCAGAACGTCTTCTGCCAACGGGGTGCTACGATCAAAAACCATCCTTTCGCCGAGTTCAAGTGATGGAGAACTTCCGGTATCAATGGCGGAGGCGGAAATACCCAGGCTAATTCCACTTCCCAACTCTTGCTGAACGCGTTGATAAAGGCTGCTTCGTGATCGTTTGCCTCCAAGGTCACATACGTCGGGACAACCTTGGACCGACTCGTTGCGAACAAGTCTATCTGGGGTGTTCCCCACTTTCCGAATATCAATCGCGTCAGGTCCTCCTTCAAATGCCAATCCGTGAGAGGCAAACCTCGTGACAGCCTGTCGGCCCAGCAATTGTATATTCCTGGCAGATAGTAGGGGATCAAGTGAATTTGGGCTTGATGACAATTGCTCAGTAGTTCCTTGACCACCTCCTGCAATCTCTTGGATTTTGTTCCCCCTTGTTTTTTGATGTAAGCTACCACCGTCTTGTTGTCGGACTGCAGCATCACTGATCGGTTTTGGAGTTTGTTCTCCCATTCCTTGAGCGCTAACAACACCGTATAAAGCTCTTTGTGGTTCACATGCCACTGAGCCTGTTCTTGTGTCCACAGCCCCGCTCTCATTTCGCCGTTCAGGTGAAATCCCCAACCTTTCTCTGACGCATCCGTTGTTAGAAACATCGTTGGATGCTTCTGGAATATCCGGCTTGTCTGATGAATGTTTTGTTTCCACCAGGTACAGTCGTTTACTGCTGGTAGCGGGACTATAAGTTTTTTCTTTGGTCTCGACTCCGGAAGCTCCAAACTTGCTTTCTGTAGCTCCCGTGAAAATAGACGACCCAGCGGAATCACCATCGCCGCGAAGTTGAGTTGCCCCAACAGTGACGTTCCTCCCGTCCAGTTCCACTTGTTCGTTATTATAATTTGTTCGATGGCAGTCAGAATTCGGGACTTTTTGGCTTCCGGTAGGATCTTCCGATTCTCTTCCGTGTCCCAGATGATCCCCAAGAATTCCAACTTTCTTGTAGGTGTGGTAACTGATTTCCGGAGATTCACCAACCAGCCCAATTGCTGAAGCGACTTTATTATTTGCTTCACTTGGTCCTGAAGGATCTGTAGATCGTGATGAACTATCAGAAAATCGTCTAGGTAGACTAATATTCTCATGCCTGCTTGTCGGAATAAACTTGCTAACCAGTTGCTGAGTCTCGAGAAGGCCAGAGGAGCGCTTGCTAGGCCGAAAGGAAGGCACGTAATGTTGTATACTTGGCCCTTGTAAACTAAACACAGGTATCTCCGATGACGCTCCGCAATCGGTACGTGGAAGTAAGCTTGGGAGATGTCCAACTTCACCATGTAGTCGTCCCGTCGCAAGAAGCGAGGAACATGCCGTTGATGTACCAATCTGAATTTCTTTGGCTGAAGGTACTGGTTTAGCCGTTTTAAGTTGAAGATCTGTCTGACCGAGCCGTCTGGCTTTGGAATCAAAAACATTGGGGAGATGAATCCTTTCTTCCATTTGGCCTTTTCCAATACTCCTGCCTTTAGTAGCTCCTGTATTTCCTGCGACATCTGCCAGGACTCTTTGGTTCCAAATCTTTCTAAATTTTTCTTTGAGAATGGTACTGTTATCGGTTTCTTTACAAAAGGAATCTTGTATCCTTCCAACATGTCGAGAATATATTCTGGAGCTCCCATCTGGCGCCACTGGTCGACAAAGTTCTTTAGCTGACCCCCCTGGAACGGATAGTCACAATCTTTTTGAGCGATGTTCGCTTTTACCGGAACTACTCTTTCTAGCCGATCTTTTGGCATCTTGGTAATTGTTCTTGGCAGATGCCCTCTGAAAGGAAGACGAGCTTGAAGGCTTGTAAGGCTTATTTTTCTGGTTCCGAAAATGCCCGGAGCTACTCGAGGCGCGACTAGTTTTGGATTTTGTACTCTGGTATTCCTTTTCTTTGAAGGTCTTCTGTCCCTGGAAGAAAACTTTTTGGAAACCTCCACGCTGGTCGAAAAACTTGGACAAGGCATCTTCGTCAAACAGATGTGACTCGGAAGGTGGAATTTCCGCCAACTTGGCGGCCAGGTGTTGGTCTTTAGGTTTGAAGGATTTTCTTCTCATTTCAATCAACTCCGCTCGCCTCGCGCAAGTATAATGCAGTAGATCATCAGAGATCTCTTTAAAAGCTGAATCCCCCAAAAAGTTTTCCTTGATCTCATTATATGCTTCGGGGTACTTTTGTGCAATTTTTTGCATGCCTTCAGCCATTTTCTGTCGCTGCTTGAGCAAGCCATGTGTAATCGTTCCTGCCATCTCCTCTGCCCTTTCCAGCGCTGAGTTGCTAAAGGATTTGTGCACCAAGCCTTCCAGTTGACTATTCACCTTCAGGGCGTCAAAAACTGGAGAAGCTTGCAGCTTCTTTTGCACCTCCTTGTAACGAATCTTATTCCAGTTCGAGGTACCCAACTTCTGGCATGTGATACCCTGCGCCTTAATCTCTGGTGCCGGTGGTGGCACCAGTGGCGCACTTTCTTTAACCTGAGGTACCAATGACAGCGCTTCTAAGTCCAGCGACTGCTTGTCTTGCGCGGGTCCCAAAGCTGGAGCTTCCCACGACAAAGGTTCGCCAACCGAACTGTGATCCGACTCGCCCTCGCCCCCGGACTCTCCAGAGTCCGACTCAGAAGAATCATCATCGGCTTTTCTTCCCTCAATCTTGTCTATCAGGACCTGGAACATGTTTTCCATCCTTTCCTCCAGAACAGCAACTTTGGATCTCTTCACGTTGGCCAGCCGTCCTTCCTGTGTTGCCTTTCTCTTACTTCCCGGAACTTCATTTTCATCCTGCTCCGACTCTGACTCTTCATCCTCTGGCTTCAACAATTCTGCGGCCTGCTTACGTGAAATAAATTGATCCTTTAGAGGCTTCAGAGCATGAAGAAAAATCTCTGCCTGGCTGGCTGAGCCTTTTATTCTGTTTACGAGTGCCGGTGGACTCATGATCAGGGCTCGGCAGAAAGCCCACTCCAACATCATAACTTTATAGTCACGATATTGCTTTTCCGGTAGATCTTGGATGGCTGGATTGAATGCTTTTGCGATCGCTATCGTGGGCAATGCGAATCTCAATTTGTTTAAAACTTGCGGATCTATCCCTTCTCCAAAGAGCTCCTCCTTGGATAGGTCGACCACTTTCCAGTCTCTCCAGCCCGTCGGTAACCCCTCCTCCGCCGATAACTTCAGCCTGTCCAGTACCCTGTCTTGGTCCTCCGTCTCTGCAGACTGCTCTAACAGCTCCTCCATCGTCACAAACGCCGATGGTAGGACATTCATCTGTAATTACGTACCAAATCCAATTTCATTTAGGATCTTTCGCGATAACCTAGCTTCAGATAGAATGTCTGCAAGCGAATTTTGTCCCAAATTTGATAATATTGCGTTGAACCACAAAATCATCTTTATCCAGTAAGGATTTGGCATTCGTTCGACACCGAGCCTAGCGGCTGCGGAGCCACTCCTTGAGCCGTTGAGGCTGCATTATCGGAGCTTTTTTGAAAACGGCTCCGTCTCAAACTGAGCACCGGAGCCTTTGCGACTTGAGCAGCGGCGGCTCGTCGAGCCTGTGCCTTTTGCCGCCAGTCTTTTCGGAACGCGCATGCGCACGCCCGACTTTACGGACCGGCTGCTCGAGCCGATACGTCCGCGGCTGCGCTTCGTGAGCAGTTATACTCGCGTCTGCGGCTGGTGAGCCGCTGAGGTTATCTGCAACAAATAACACATAGTCTCGAAATCTTACCTTTCCCTTGTATACAAGTGAGGGTTATTTTGCACTTTGTTTTTTCACTTTCTATTTTAATTTCACGAACGTTACAACAACGTTTGGGCTCGTACACACTACTCGAAAAACAATAGCGTACTGACGAGACACGGGCCCAAGCGGCACGTGCTACCCGGCACCATATTCACTGGAAGGGAAGGGGTAAATTCCCCCTTCCCCGCGCCTCATAGGAGGCCTAAGTTCGGCAACGTTGGGTCCGTATGCAGGAAAGATACGGTAGGTAATCTCCGATAGGTCAAGCCGAAGGCACAGAACTGAAATACGTTATTTTTAAGGTTGAACGCCTGCTTACTACTCGTATTATTCGATTGAAAAATGAATCCGGGTCGAATCGAGCCGATGAGATCAATACGGGTTAGGCTTTAAATCAATTTTCTACATAGTTCGAATCAGCAGCGAGTTTGAATTAGGGCTCGGTATTGTCGAAAGACCGCGCACGTATTCATCATGAGGCTTTAACTGTCAGGCCTGTATCTTTCAAACGGTCGATTCTACGAAAAAAATCATTGAAAGCCTTTTTCTAGAGAATTTTATAATCTACAAAAGATATTCTTGTCGTTTTTGAGGTAGGGGCAACCGGGAGCTAGATATTGACAAAATAAAATGAGAACCAATAAATTTCGCTTGATACTCGATTGGTTCATATAACGAGCGACTTGAGAAGTTTAAAAAATGTCGATGTAAATAATTGCCGATTTATAGAAAAGCAGACACTTAAAATTGTTCAAAACGTACAAAATTTTTCGAATTTCATTTCAATTTTCTCTAAATTGAATAAAGTGCGTCGGTTCCGCGTACGAGAATTATGTGCATGCAGTGGCCATCGCGGAGCTTTTGTTACGCCCGCGCCCAGAAGATTGAACAGAAAAGTTCTGCTTTCGCAGAATTTGAAATCGTGACTAATTACACGGAGAATTTCATCGCTGAATGAAAAGGGGAATGCATAGCGTATCGCTTAATATAACCGCGGCCGAGTGATCATAGAGCTTTTAATGTGAGTCGGGTATGAGTTTACGATAATGCGAGTGGAATGGAGCAGCTTTAAATAAGCACAATGTTTGCATTCGTATGGGACAGTAGGTAAGGCTTGGTCGAGGGGTTAGTTGGGGTTAGTCTTTTTAATCCTCTCGCCGTAAGTATCGTCAAACGTGAAACACGCTCCTCCGTGTCGTCTTCTGTGTCTCGACCTCCGTTCGTGCCAAGAAAATATTCTCATTCTTTTTTTCTTTTTTTCCGTTTCATTTTTCTACTTTTTTTTTCAAGAAAAAGATTAAGCACCCTATACCACGCGGCACGAGACACGGAGTAAATGCAATTTGGGTTATGAGGTTTACAGTCGTTACATTACTCCTCTTCGCCTTCGCACACGCATGTATACATATATCGAAATATGAAATTTTCTTATTCATTTCATCAACCTCCCCCTCCGCTCGCCAAGCGGTTCTTGAATTCTGTACGATTTGTATTTTCATTTTTTGCAACGCTGCTCATTATCGCGCGTATCAGGTCCTTCACTTTTTCCACCCTCGATGGCAGCAATATTTTCTTCGAGGCAAATAATTCTCCCCTGCATTTGACAGTGATGTGATAAATCTCGACTCGTTTCAACCTTCTTTTTTCTGTTCTGGTAGAAATTGTTTAAAAAGAATAAAAAATTCTCGGACTGAGCTTCGCTCTTATATTAAAATATGCTGGATATTTCGTAACCAAATGAGATATACACTTTAGAAAAAATGTTGAAGGGTCGTTATTCTCAGTCCTTATTATTCTTGTTATAAAAACTATTCGAATTTACCTCCGGTGAAGAACGACCGGAAAAGTAGGTGATTTTCATTCGATTATTCTTGATAAAAAAAACCCACAAAGAAATTCATCGGTAATATTGTAATTTGAAACGTCGAATCACACAAAAGAGGTGAATTAATTGCGCTTGAGAGACTGAGGTTTTTCTCCATGGATTTTCCAAGCCCCTCGAATAATCACAAAGCAATGTATAATTAAGACTCGAATGGTAGAATCTGAGAGTAGAGTAACTGAGCCAAAGTATCAACGAGATGAATGTCTCATTCCTAGCCGGTTGCACTTGCGCCGTTGAATAGTACCGAGAATTTATTCTAGACAAGATAAATATACAGCTGAGGGAAAAAGAAGTGAATTTATACTGTGAAACATGGTACGAGGGTAAGTTTCGTTTATGGTAATAATAAAAAAGAATTCTGTCAATTTTCACGGGTGAAGTTTACGTCTTGACGAAGATTTCGAGATCGTGTATCAGGAGGAAAACGACGGTGACTGTTTCGGAACTGCCCCCATTCGCAAATCACGACCTGACCAACTCGGACGCGGAGCGAACCTTCTTCTGGCAAGCGATGAGTGATCGGAGACATTAGACGCGATCATTACCCCCCACTCCGACTCATGAGACGACTTCCGGTCTCTGACTTGGCTGCGGTTCTTCGAATCCAGCATAAATTGCAAGTATGAAAAATGAAAATGAAATTCCGCATGAACGAATTGCTGCTACGTAATTGGTTAACTTCTCTCTTTTTGTAATCAGAGTTCACCGATTGCTGCTTATTCAATTTTTCAATTTGTCATCGGTTTATTTTACTCGTTATCTCTGACGAAGTAATCAACTGTGAACCGGGTCGCGTACGAAGACGGATAAAAACGAGGGGGAATAATAAATTGTTCGAAACTGTGGAAAAACGCTTATTGCTCACCAATCCAACGTTTGTTTACGCTCAAATTACACAAGCGCGGAGTATTCTCTCGAGAATGATAATTTATTTCATATTCCGTGCATGCCTAATTGAAGCAGAAGTAACGTACAACGTTTGTGCCATTACACCCAATTTAACGTGTTCGGGGTACGAAGAGACCCGCGATTATTCCACTTTCATCACGGAACGGACACGCTGGAACTATTCAGAGTTCGTAAATTTATTTTTTCCTCACCAAACTCCTCGTGACCCCAACCACAGCACTGAACCAACTCTAGTGTGGGTAAGGTCGGGGTGGTAATGACTGCAGCTTCGTTTACTCCGTCCCCGCTTCATCCTCGTGTCTGTTAATGACTTTCGTGCGTTGACAGAGTCTCTGATGCACCATCTTACCCACTTTCAGGACTACACGAAATATTCAACCGAATGATCAATTATTAATCAATCAGACGATCGAATGTACGAATCTTCTAATCCTGGAGGTTACATTATATTGTGCAAACAAAGACGAAGCCTGAAATAATTGTGGACTTTATAACCTTACAAGCCTGCCATGCAAAGTCCCACTTTTTCACGCACGTATCATAAAGTAGTATATTGTGTGACAGGGAGGCGAACTCGGTCTTTTTGTTGCCTCCTTGTTGAACACGATACTTTACCCTGACAGCACAGAACTGAAAATTACTCAATCTTGTCTAAAAGTAATCGCGTCGTGAAGATGTCGTATGCAATACTTGACCAAATGACATCTTCAGACGTCAAAAAGTGTAGCATACGACTATTAGACAACATTCAGTCATTTTCAGTTTTGTGCTGTTTGGATATATAACATGAGTATGTTCAGCGGTTTTTCAATTAAGGTTAGGTTGGCTGCTGGTAGCTAATGCGCATGTGCGGATCACGTGTTCGGGCGCTTTTACGTACTAGGACTCAAAAGTGCCTTTATTTGCTTCCGTTACGTATAATAATTATCACTAATTCCTGCTATTATTGAAATCCTACTGACAATGAGCCAGAGGCAGTTGCCGATCAGAGACCTGATCGTGAATTGTACTTGTATAAGTGTTGTACCTCTGCGCGGTCCATAAACCGGTGGCAAGAAGGGTTTAAGGTTCTTGCAGCGGTTCAGCGGTGTAAAAAAGTGGTAATATATACTTAATGCTGGCATAGGGGGCAAAAACATTGGCGTCCGTCGGTACAGCGTGGTCGAGTGTGGTCCACGTGGCGAACACGTGTGTTGAGAATGGAATAGAGGAGAAAAAAAGGAATTAAAAAACCTCGGAGATAAAAAATAATACTGAAATGAAAACCCGGTAGAACCTGGGGGTTGAGGGTGGCGCAATGGACGCACTGCGTGCAGCCGGTCGTTACGTCAATGGATAATGTAGATAAGACAGCGAATCAAAGATTCATGTGTGGCGGTAATGGAGGAGACACGTAACGCAGTATTTATCCTCTTCATATGCCCTGGCCGGTTTTTTACCCCTCGACCTTACATTTCGACCTTTTTGTATCGGTTATTAATTGCGTTTAACGTGTTAATGCTGTCTGTCGAAAGAGGATTAGGAGCTAGACCTACCAGTTAACGGCCTTAAAAAAATAAAAATAAAAAAGACCTGCAGTAACCACCCAACCTTATGAATGTGATGAACAAGACTCCAACCGTGAGCAATTAGCTTAGAGCTCACAAGAAGTTCTGGCATCATGTTCAAGACCCAAGAAAGAAAATGTAAGGATACTAGACTTTCATAAAAACTGTTCGAATGGTAACCATTTTGAAATTGACGTAACGACCGCACACTAGAAATTTTTTCCCAGTTTCACAAAGTCTTCTCAAATTTTTGTGTTGCTTTGGTGTCAGTTTTGTATTTATTCAACAATTCTCTTCGAGTAAAGGAAGTGGGAATCGATGACCAAGTCGTATTTCTTGGGCTGGCAACAAATTTTGAGCCCACTATATATGTTTTCTCAAAATTTTTCCGTCGAGATAAGATATGAAAAAATTGATTTTGGAATGCTGCTACATTTGATTGGAATTGGAATTGAAATTGAAATGATTGATTGTGAGTTCGGTATTGAAAATTGTGAAGATAGGGAATCCCTCTAGGGAAACGTGGAGGATATGCACGTTATGAAAGAGAAATGTCTATCTTTCTGTTTTTCTGTCTTCCGTAATAATGAAAATCCTTCACATTCGTTACAAACGTAGCAATCTAATGCATGTGTCGCTTCCATTCTACGCGGACTAGAGAATGGATTACTTCCCTTCCCTTATAGAGCTTTAATTGCAGTGCAGAATGAGTAGAAACGGCTCGTCGTATCGGATTCTCGCGCTTTTCTCTCATATAATACATGATGACGTCACCGTATTAATTACAAGAAATACCAAACACTGATTATTAGCTCCTCTCAACCTTTTTTTTCTTGTTTTTCACCCAACAAGCCAACGGAAATTGAAAAGCTTTCACGAGCATATTTTGTCCGTGTGTATGAACTGCAGATCGAAGTGGAGTAAAGGCAGGGTGGAAATTCTGCCTGGGGATCGAGTGAACCTGCAGGGGTTCAAAGGTCGCGCGTTACGTTCCGAATGGATAGGAAAGGAGGATGGAATTCGAGCAAATCAGAATCGATACGCAATTCGAAACTGGTCATTTTCTCTGCACCCTCTTCCGTTTACGCTCTGTTTAGCTCGTTTTACTTCTTCGTTCCATTCGAATTTCTCGTTGACGACGAGAGATACGCTGCGGGACTTATCTCGCCGAAAATTTACCGCTCAACGTAACATACCCAAATTGCGGAATGAGATTTTACGCGGGAAAATTGATCGCCGAAACGTGGAAGACGTTGGCTGAATTATAACGAGCGAAAGATAAACGGGAACTAAGACTCTAGAGTCGGTTAATCTTGACTGTAAATCGACATAAACTAACTTCAAACTTCGCGAAGAGACAATTATTCGCACTTGCTATCTTTGGAGCAACAATAAGCCGGACATTTTTGCAAGAGAGATTCTCAAAGGAGGCGGAAGTGCACTCAGTTTCGATCGATCAGTCACTCAACGCCGGTGCAGCCACTGCTTCGTAGAATACCGTTGTAACAATAAATTTAGCGAGAAATTTCAAAGTTTTGCCTTCTGGCTTTGCCTGAATACGTCCACGTCCCGCGTCGTAGACAAAGCCGACTTCTATTTCCGGCATGGAAACAATGCAGTTCCAACAGGGACGAAGAAGCTGCACCGTGGGTCTAAACAGACGAATACAATACTAGAAATCTTTCCTATACCATCCCCTTGCAGCAAGGCGCAAATGAAATAAAAGAAAAAGGTCATGTTTCCCTCGCCTCGCTTCGGGTCAGGTCAGGATACCGATTTCAAAAACGAATTCCGAGATGAGCTGTGACCACTTTTATCTCGATTTGGGATTTTTTTTCAGAATTAGATAAATTTGCTTCGACAATCTTATTCCGGAACTCTAGGGAAATGAACAGATTGCAATCAGATTAGTAGATTCATTCCATTCTACTTGGTACGACTTCGTCGATAAGTTGCCCCATTTTACTATGTCACACGGTTCGAAAGACTTGTTCAGTATTTTCAGGGTCGTTTCATGTCAATTTACAATCGGATTTCGTGAAGAATCTTAAGATGCGTTGCAAGTCCATCAGAAAAAAAAAAATTGTGCAGAACCATTTGGCGAAAAAATCTGTCTTTTCGGAATTCTGCAAATTTTATTTCTTGCTAATATTGTCAGTCGATTCAAGAAACATCAAATTCGGATTTGAAACATCGAAGAGCTGATCTAATTGTAATGCATTCCATCGAAGTCTTGACTCTAGTATTTTGGCATGGCTGAAAGGGTATCGTAATCGGTTCGATCTAATCGTAGAACGACGATTTATAGACGAACCGGCCAAGTGTTGAATCGTCCATGTAGAAAGAGATACGCTCGAGATAGCAGTGTAAATTATACAATATGAAAGTGCAAAGGTCAATCCTCTGCGCCTCCAGCCTGATGGGTAGATAATTTGGGAAAGGAGTTGCGAACTATACTAACCGTAGCTAAACGCGGTTTAAACTTTGCACTTCCGGCTGCAGGGTCTCGTCAAACATCGAAATATGGAAAACCGATGGAGCCAAGAGCCCAACGACACCCCGACTCTAGTAGGTAAAAACCATCCCCGCACTAACGGAGACGTCAAAACGGAGTCGATCGACGTCTCTGTATCGGAAAATGAACTCAGCGCCTTCCCCTGCGATCACGACACCAGTAAGTGAATATCAGTGTTCGGAGGAAGGAAAAAGAGAAAAAGCTCCAATCCTACACATACATTGACACTGCGAACGCTGTGAGTCGGGTATAAGTAGATCGACTAACAATAAACGATACTATTATCGGAACATGAAACCGAGACGCCTGGCTTTGATGTTCTGTATCTCAGTTAATGAAAATAGTAAATCATTCGGATGGGAAGAATGTCCAAGCTTGTTCTGTTTCTCATCGCAAACGAGCTTAACAATGCTTTGGGTCCGACTGCTCTACCATGTCGTTGCACTTGCACTGGGATAAAATAAGTCGAGACTCTTTGAATTCTCTTCGTCATCGTTTCACCCAAAGAGGCTCGTCGCTTCTCGATCAACTTGACGAATACAATTATTGGGATCGATGATGAATTCACGAAACTCACCATGTTTTCTGCGGAGGTATGATTCTGTGATCCTGGGGTTATACTGCCTTGAAGAAGAGCCTCCAGGCTCTCGATGTACTCGATTGCGTTTCTGAGTATCTCGACCTTCGGGAGACGCTGGTTCGGGTTATTACTGGTCCTTCGTTTGAGCGCCTCAAAGGCTTCGTTCACCTGGAATCAGACGTAACGAAGATAGATAACACGCCAGGTACAGCCTAAACCCGGATCCTGCAGAAAGCAGCTCCACCGCCTATTGTTTCCAAGCCATTTGTAACCAGCTGCTCTTCTCGACGTATTGCGAGCCTAATTCCAGCAGCAAACTTCTCAGACCGGCTAAAGACGTTGGAACTACATCGTCGAACCGTGTCTCGGGGTGGGTTTGATTCAATTCTTGAAGATTCTCGCTGAAACTTTCCTCTTATCACATCAGAACTAAGTTATGCCGTTGTACACCCACCTGCGGTTCAGAAATTTGAATACGACCAACCGCAGTCGTAAAGTCGAGACGAAGTTGATCGATTTCTTTTGTTTCTCTCACCTTTCGCAAGCGTCTTCGTTCCCGCAAGGTTGCAGCTTTCCTCCTGTCGACTGTCACGGTTTTTTTCTTGCACGCTTTGCAGGCCCACAAAAGACATCTTCGGGGTCCGTGAGGACTACTCGCGTCCAGTACGTGGGGATGGGGTACGTGTTCGACGGCATCGTTCTCCCCGGCGTCTTCTCCCTCCGCCAAAGGCGACTCAAGGTCTGCCGACGCATCCGCTGATATTACCGATGACGCGTCATCGGAATCTGGGATGTAGCTGGATTGCGATCTGTAATTAAAACCGATATCCGCTGGTTTCATTGGCGATTGAGAATCAAACCATGCCTGAAATTCGCATTAAACCACGTTTGCACATCATTCACGTAGGCAATTCCCAATCCGCAAATGTCTACAGCGAAATTGGGATGCTTCGCCCTTCTTCCAATTTCGTTCGATTGCTAGTGATTAAAATCTGAACGCAATCGAGGCTAATGTGGTTTTTTTTTTGTGCCAGATCGCCCTCCTCGATATCGTACACCGTTTTTTTTTCTCCTTTTTCTCTAATTTTGGAAACGGAGCCCACGCATTATGAGCTGTCCTTTCGACATTCTTCGAACTCCCCAGTGAAAATGAAAGAGCTTACGATACTTTCGAAACCAGAAAATGTAAGAATTTGAAAAAAACAAACGAGCTGAATTAGGGAATATTTTACTGTCTAGTTAATGGCCGGATCTGATTAACGGAAAGTAGAATTGTTCCTCGGTTTTCCCCAGGCGCAGGTGTATTTCCGTATCGCGATTACCATCGTCGGTTTATGTAGGTTGGATATTCGAACGTTTTGCGGAAAATCGATGCTCCTACCTCATCGGACGATTGTTCTAAATTCATGGTACGTAAATAATTGAAACCGTAGGAAGGTTTCCCGGATCTGATAGCGAAATAACTAACATTCCGATAATTGAACCGAAGAAAGTTAAACTGTCGCGATCGTTGCTATCGACGAAAGTATAGAGAAAGATATAAATCTATCGACTTCGTATACGAAAACGAAACGAATAAATTGAATACGCAGATATTTAGCTGCTCCGCACAAAGTGAAATAATCAAAGGACGTTTTATCACTTCTCCTAAAACACACTGAATGAAAAAATACTCCGATATGTTCGATTAGAAATCCATTAGCAACTGATCAGAGTTTTACATTTTCAATCGTTTCGTCGCGAGATTCATGCAAAAATATTGTCCCAGCAAAAAAAAAAAGAGTTTTCACCCGACTACGATAAAATGACCGTATTTCGCCCCTGAAACGCGGGTCGAAAGTCGTCAATTTTGGACCAGAGGGAAGAAAAGTCGATTGCCGGGCAAAAAAGTCCACTTTTTTGCCCGGCTAATCACTTCTCTTCCTTCTGGTCAGAAATTGACTACCTACTTTCCACCCGCGTTACAGCGACGGAATATGGTCATTTTATCGAAGCCGGGTGAAAAATCGCGCTCTTTCCTCCCTTGTAGCATAATATACTATTGTCGAAATCCAGAAATCGCGAAGAATCGCTTCCTCGATTTTCTCCCCTCTCTTATCACCTCGCATCTTTCTCCTCTATCCTGCACCTCGATGACGGAGCCGAGAGCGTCGTGCAGACTCTGAGCGGCGACGTATATCAGAGAAAAATGACCCCCGCAGGTAAAGTGTGAAGTGCTCAAAGGTCGGTAAAGACATCGTCGAGTGTAACCGGACCGAATCTCTCGGCTTTCGCCCCCGCTTATTCACGCTGGGATTGTGCGGCTAATGCGACCAACCCACTACTATAAATGTGTCAACTTCTTACGCGATGGTGAAGCGATGCGAAGCGACGTGGAACAGTGGAACAGTGGAACAGTTCGCGGCTGCAGCGACGCGGGGATTCATTAGAAAAGTGTGGAAAAGAAAAGCGATTTTTTTAACGAGGCAGTAAATTGGAGTTTTTGATCAATGTGGACAAAATCGATTATTTCATGCCTTTGATGTTGATTGTCTTTCAATATTATGATCATTTTTACGGATTTGTAGAATTTGTAGAATGTTAATCACCTCGTTGACAGTTACGAGGAGGGGAAGCAACGATTCGACGATATAAATTCGCGGCACGTTCTTCTGCAGAGGGGTTGCTATTCCAGGAAGTATGAATCCTGACGGAGTTCGAGGGTGCGAATCAAAGCTGATTGTGATATAATTTCGATGAAATCCTGTGAACCTTAGTGGCAAGCGGTGAAAAGAATAGACCGATCTCGTAATTAAATTTACCGTACCAGCTCGATATCGCTCATTGTCGGAAATTCGAACCCCGGTTCGTTAGCTTATTCTATTTATTCCGGGAAAATTCTGGACTTATATTTATGCCTGACTGTCGTGCCGAGAATTTATTACACCAAAGGGCGAGCGTCAAGGCACCTTCTCATTGATCTCGGGCAAATTGCTTATAATTTTCGGTTTCTTTCACTTCCATCACAGAAAAATCAGCTTTTTCCAACCGTGGCTAATATCAGCTCTCTCTCTCTCTCTCTCTCTCTGGATTATAATTAAAGACGCTTTTGGACGCTGTTTTTTTTTTCTTCAATTTTCTACCCATCGACGTTCCTTTTGTGCCAAACCGAATTATCATTAACGCGGGATTAAAGTTCCGTAACAAGAAACGGCCACTCATCGGCCCTCCGCTAATGCACTGCACTCACAGCCTCATTGCATGAAGCTTCGATGCTTGTGATTAGCAAATTTTTTCACTACCACTGCCGCACAAGCTCAGAAAATGTAATCTTATTTACGTATAGTTTCGAAATAGTGAGCGGTATTGAAACAGTGAAAAATGTTGTGTTCTTAAAGTAAAGAACTCTGAACAATTGTGGGACGAAGATAAAGCGAACACTAAAATTTCATTTAATTATTCGAAACACAAAATTTCTAACCGCGAAAACAAAATTTGTAACGATATAAGTTTAATTTATTTTCAAAACTTGTATACGGTTCATTTGCGGGTCTGTGGTAGATACAACATCGCCAATCCGGGAGGATAAATCGAATCAGGGTGCTTTCCTGAGATTGGATTTTATATCCCCCGTAGACCGAGAAATATGAACAGAAGTATCGAGCTGTTGTTGTAAAAAAATACGCTTTTTTTATCTCAATGTAGGGTAAGCACAAATCCTGCGATGAAACTTGCGCAGATTCCCTCCACGGTCACAACGGGGAAACGCGTGTCATGGTCGTAGAATATTATTGCTGAACAAGTACCGTAGTGGATCACGATGATAGCAACGACCCGATCCGGCACTTTCGGCCGAAGCTAAACTACCATCGGCGCTTGTGGCCCTCGGGTTATCGTCCCGATCGTTTGTGTATCGTTGCAAGTACTCAGTGTCCGGTGTCGTAGCGTAAAAATGATGATGATGACGGTGGTGGTGATGATGGTGATAACTGTCGTACGAGGACCTCGTTCCGGCCTCATACGGATACTGACCGACGTCTGTCATCAAGGTCATCATCTCGGAGCCTCGAGTTAGCGAAGAAAAAAAAAGAACCACTAACAGAAAAATCGTCACTTATTTCGTCTGTTTTGTCCCGTTGAAAATTATCCCACCGCACACTCGTATTACTTGTACATTTTTAGGTGAAATTCCGTCGTCATTATTGTTTAAACACTATCACAGAGTTTCTTTCTTATGGAGATATTATAGAGCACTCATCGATCAGTGACACTTGATTTTCTTAGTCATCGTCGATATTTCAATAACTAATCCAAATTCGCACAAAAATGGTTTGTTCAACTTCACTCGAGTTATTATCTCGTGATCGGATCAACTTTTGTTGGGATCTAACGTCTGCGCGTAACACTTGCGATTTTTGACTCCGTAACCGAGAGTAGGCTCGCTCTGAAGGGTTCTCAAGATCTGAAATCCTTGAGGTCGAGTATCGAAGTGAGGAGCTCGCAGGCATCTTCTGGCAATGTCTCCACGAGCCACATGGGTTTTCTCTGTTACATGTGTGTCGCGGCCGGGCGACAAGCCAGTGTGTAGATATTTATGATTTTCGAGTATTAGTGCTCTGGCCGTGTGTCGGCAGTCACCACACCCCGAGTGACTATTTTTAAGCAACCCGGCCAATCGGAAATTAGGAAAATTGTTTTAGACTCTTACTCGCCCCGCCCAATACTGTCATAGATGCATTAGTTTGGCAGAATTGCCAGTGAAGGTGTGGTTTCGACATTAATTAAACAAATTTCGACCCGTCTAATTTCTGGGTCTGTACGAAATCCAGATTTCAATTTACCCAATTTTCCCTCGTCGACGCTAATCATCCGTGCAATTTTACCCACGGTTACGTTGAATATTTTCATCAAACGACCCAATATTTCAAATGCATGTGAGAATTCCTAGAGTCAGACGCCAGTCGTAATTCTGGAACACGAATGTTTTCATTCCTGCAGTATTTTCATCCTGCACTAATCACGAATATAACATTTTCCAAGAGGAAAATGTGACCATTTATTCAGACCAGGAAACGTATCTGGTCCCATCAGTCACTTTCCTATCTCTCTCTAGTTTTCAATCTACGTTTCTAATTTTTCTTGCTCAAATTGTCTTAGAAGGCAGTATGATCTTAACTTAATGATCTCTTGCTGCATTTTGTTCAACCTTGGAGAATAAATTATTCCATCAATCAATCGATCAATCAATTTCAGCAATCTTGGAGTTTGCCCCAATCAATTATCATCGTTGAAATATTTTCAAGACTGCACAACGTCGCTCGAACGTGGGCTTAGTGCTGGACGATTTTCAGAGCTTTTTTACTTCCTGCCCACGATCAGATGTGCATTCGAGGTTGAGGTCCTTTAATCAATGGAACTTATATTTATGATTAATTTTTATGGACGAATTCTGGCACGGTTTTATGATGACATTGGTTTAACGCCTTGTTCCACAAGAAGGGCTGATTAATTTTCGATCTTCATGCCCATAAATCATCGACAGTATACGACCCAATCGGAGGTACTAATACGAGAAACCGAAATACGGACTAGCGACGATCGTATCGAGCTTCGAAATGGGTTAAAATAACTTTGGCAATAACCCAGCGAAATGGCGAGAGATCGAGTGCATAAAATCGCCAGTGTCCGCGTGCCATTCTCAATCGAATTCAGACTAGCGAATTGTTTCCTGATCCGCAATTTAATTATCAGCCCAACTCGGTCGACAACGAGAATGAAAATCGTTTTTGCCACATGTCGTCTTGGGCTTATGTGACTTGTACCGAAATCAATAACCCGCAGATTTTATGCTGTGTCAGCAAAGCCCAGCTCTCACGTAACGTAACGTGGCAGTTCCGGTTAGAAGGAGGACAATTTTTACCCCCCACGAATCAAATTATTCAAGCCCACTTTAACGTTGTAAATCTAGCACGTAGCTGTATACATGTATATACAAATTTTTAGCTAGGTTTATCCCTCTTTGCCCAAGAAATTTGTACAGAAATTCTCTTTCAGCTTTAAAACCACGCGGTTTTGTGACCTATTTATCAACTGGCTGGAGATTTTTAGTTTACCTGAAAAGTGGGCTTTACACTTGCCGGGTTAAATAAGCGAGGTGCGGTTGTTGAAAAAGTTTGGGTTACTACGAATTTGTGTGTACGACCAGGTCGCGTTGCGGGTCATCCGGGTTATCTGGGTTATCAGGTCACTCGAGCAGCCGTGTCAACCACTCCACCACCCTAAGCTAACGATAAGTAATCTGACTGGAATCCCTCTTCTGCATCACTAAGCTTCCTCATTATTATCTCTGTATACCGTTTGATCGAAATTCTGTTCCTCATCAAACAAAAACTCCGTCTCCTCTATCCACGTTTTCCCTCGGTACTCGGTGATAGTTATCAAAGCAGTTTCTCATTGGGATTATCCTCTACCGGTGGGTACTCGAGCTTGACGAGAAAACGAGGGTTAAACTCGAAAACCCACATTCTAGCGATAAACTTCGTGATCAAAGGCCAAAGGCTACGTCGTACCGCACTGTTTCCTCTTTTAATCAATCAATCGTCATTGCTCGTATTCTCTCGGAGGCAAAAACTGTTTCGAAGAAAGGTGAAAGTGCTCTAGACGTATCGGCAACACGGACGGTGCAGATCCTGAAGGTGAAAGCATCGGTTATTTGCTGTTGCAAAAAAGCATCCCCATCCCCCAACCTGCGGTAAAAACTCGGGGATAACTCTGGCCTGGTGGGTAACCCTGAATTTGACGTGGGTTAAAGAAGAGGCTTGCCGAGCGCAAAAGAAACCTTCTCGATACGATACACGAGAGTGTGAATAGCAAGGGTTGGTATTTGCCGTGCAGACCAAGAAGCGAGACTTCGTGGCTCGTGGCTAAGGATTCAATTTTTCACGATGCTCAGTGGTTCCCACAACCCACAACCCACAACCCACCCTCTGACCGAGCGACCTAACTTGGCTCCGGAACTAGCCGCGACAGCCCACCTTGAAGACTATGTACCCCGGGGCGTCGGGGGTGTGCAGCGCGTGTCCCCGTTTTACACCCCAGTGGCCCGAGTTCGGGGCGACTCGACGACCCTCGGGAGAGATCGGCGACCCTCCGTACCTCGGCGGAGAGACTGGGTCGTGAAAGAGAGAGAAGAAAAACGGGTCACTCACTCCTGCAGGTTTGGGGTTGCTGGGATACATCTGCCAAAGCCCGGAGCGCCTCACCCACTTTTATGGGGTCTCCGTACCCGATGATTCAAGGACGAAGGAGTCGGCGCGAGGTCACCCATGTCCGAGGGCAAGAATCCGGCCGAAACCCAATAGGACCGCGTCGTCCCTGGGTCCCTTCGTGAATTTAGCACCACGTTCGTTTGCATAATTTTCAAAAAGTTCGACGTCTACCTGGAGTATTGGAAGGTCGAAGGTTCGTTTGGTGAATATCTTCTCACCCGGAAAAAGCGTCTTCATACATTTTTCAACCGTCTCAATGTCAGCTTTTCTGCCATACATGTACGATATCCAAGATTGAACCTTGTATCGTGCAGAATTCAGGGCTGTGAAAGCTTTTATCTATCCAGTTTATCTCCTTGTAGGTTGTATACCGTCCGTGTACAGACACTCGTGGGTTATTTACCGAGAGCGAATCGATATTTTTCTCCATACTTACGGGTTTTAGTATCGCAATTGAAATTGACGAGGCCCAGCTTTTTACGGTGACCTCACCTACGCGGATAAAAAATTTCAACGACCCCCTACGGTGTCGTACGCGTACTCGAGATATACGAGAACTTCACTCTGCGTCTAAAAAGCACGCGATCGAACAAGGGGACGAAATTCCTTTCAAAACATATACAAAAAGTCCATTAATCTAGTTAAGGGGTTGGACCACCCTTGCAAATCCCTGAAAAAATGCGACATTTTCAAATAACCATGAAGTCTAAGGTATCGCACGATGGTTTTTTCATCTTTGCCACATGATTGAAGGTCAACTATCTTTCACTCCAAAAATTATTGGAAAATATTGAGAAATGGCGGCGCTTCTACCAGCAGTTGATGCCTTGCTGAGAGATGAGGAAATCTCGAAAACAAGTGTACCAATTGGCTTAAAATTCGTACACGATATCCCCAGATATATTATCTTATACGACTTAATGTCAGATTTTTACGGCAGGTTGATTAGTTTCTTAATTGACCTCTTTTTACCTATGAATTTTTCATCATCGAGGTTTTCTTGCTGGTTTTACGGCTTTCAATCCACTAATATCGTATCCAACTTTGGAGTCAGTGGCTTTTTAAATTTCCCCTGCAGTAGCTGCAGCGTTCCAACAATTTTAGCACCGAAGATATTTCGAATTAGGTTTGAACTCTAATCCAAATGTGGCAAAAATCGAAAGAAACTTCCTGGTCTTTAGAAAATGAAAGTCCTTTTCCCTAGAAAAACACGTAAAAACCAACTCCGACCCTTCGTTCTGACCTCGACGTGCTACAGCCAACACATCGACGGTCATGTGGGTATACCTGTGACATGGGTGCAGGTAACCATGGTGAAATTCCCAATAGACGTCTGCACAGGGTAGGTATATATGGTTAACGAGATGTAAGTGAGAAGCGGCTGCGGGGGGGTGGCGGCGTCGAAGGAGACGATGGTATAGCGCGTCCCGAAGCGGCGAAGGGTACGTAAAAGGGGGTTGGAGGGTGGCGGGTCGTGTGTTGCGGGCTGCTGCGGCTCGGGCGCGACAGTTCGGCTCCAACCACGGCCGGCAAAGCTTCGCCGTAGCCCATCCAACAGCCCCGCTGAACCTAGAGCCAACCTTTGACCTTCGTCCTGTGGTCCGCAAGGTTTTTAATTGACGCTGATCCAGCTGTGATACGGGTTCAAGTTCGCTCGGAAATTGTTTAAACCCTCTAATCTCGGTTTTTAATCTAACGGAAACTAAACCTCCACGGATTAAACCACTGATAGTTCATTCCGCGTTGGAACAGACAGCGCCTGAATTAACACGACTGATACATAGCCCGAGGTTCATTTTTAAAGAAAAAGTGGATTGCTATAATGGACAGCTTGGGAGTGGATACGATGATGTAGGAACAACCGCATGCTTGATGATCGAAGAAGAACATCTCATCAGCAAAGGCTTCATGAACAGGGAATATGATCCATGAACTTTAATACTCGAGTGTGCCACTGATTCCGATACCTGGACCTACGCTATTCGAAGTGATTATCGAATGTTAAAGTGTCCCCAAGTTAGGAAATCCCTCGATACCAGTGCAGGAAGTGGAACTCATGGGATAAACGGGAGACGTGATGATTGATCGTTTGGATAAACCGCGATGTGATTAGACTGCGACAATCAGCCTTTGACACTCACATGCACTACGGGGGTCTCAAATCGAAAAACGATTTTCTTTTCTGAAGTATCCCTTTTTTCCGATAATTGAACGTAACGAGCGACTGGCACAGTTCTTATCGCAAATAACAATACACGTTCAAAAGGTACTGCCGATAATTGGTCCCGTTGAATCTCCGAGTCGTTTGTCAAGCTCTTACAGAGACCAGCATAAATATCTGCTGCTAACGTCTGTAAAGGCCAGAGATAAATTGCGACAGAAATCGACGGAGTATTAGACGATTCTATTTCTATCCTCGCTAAAAGTCACATGCGATGATACTGTGCAGATAACGGACGCGGGGAAATATTGACTAACCGACAAAGCCTTCGTGAACAGTTTATAACTTCACGAACAAACATGCCAACTGATGCCGAAGTAGGACAGCGAGTTTGACTTTGATTCGAAAGTATTGCTCGTCACGGATGATATCGATACAAAGGGAACCGGTGTAACTGTCGAACTCCAGAGACCGATAATTTTCATCCAACAGCAGTGTTAATGATTGTGAAACAATATTAGCCAGTGGAAGATAAGGCTAGTCGATATCCTGCGGGGGTGAGCGAGAATAAACTCCCGAGGATCAACGAGCTCAGAAAGTCGATTGAACCGACAGTGTTAATTGGATTACTAGGTCGTAAATTTTTCACCCTCCGATCGCCAATCGAGCTGATAGATGTGTAAAAGGCTGACCCGGTGCAGTGCCGATAAATTGACTCGAACCGTCTAATCAACCCCGATACGTGCTTTTTCTTTTCTTTCCAATTTTCGAAATCACCCGGTTTCGCGAGAGTGATCGAGGAGTGTGACTCGTCGAAGAGGTGTTATGTATTGCCTGAGTGCTGCCTGCAGGTGCGGTGCCGGGGACAACGGTGGAAGGGAAAGATGAGACTGGCAGTGGGGCTCGTCAGAGAGAGAGGAAGAGGAGAGGGACGCCGAAAGGGGCACCGCCATGTCATGGGAGTCCATCGCGTCCAGGGAGTACCTCAGGTGATATTCGTACCCCGTCATGTCAGTCAGTCCGCTTCGTCCTGCCGTTATAAATATCGTTCATTGTCAACGGCACGCTTCGTAAAAGCTCGGTGATCAAAGCTGGGATTAATTGCGTCGCCCAGAGTGCCTTTGTGCCTGAGCCAGTTACGTCGATTCCATTCCGGAATATAGCAGCCCATGGTTGTCATGTTGCGGGTGTTGATTGCATGGCTTTGCCCTTTTGAAAATCATCGATATTTCATCGTCTCGGCAAAAGTTTGATAAGGGGTGCGAGAAAAAGGGAGGAAAATCACCTCCATGTTTATTTACCGTTGAAACTGAGAAAATTCATGATCAAATCATTCATATTGCGGGCCGGGTACCGGATGAAAGACGTCAAGTATCTCTACTGACTGAGAGTTGCGACAATGACGTCAGAGTGGAGTCAGCGAAAGCCTTGAATACGTTGTGTTCGTTCTATACGTTATACCTACCCACCCGAGCGCAGGAATAAATGTTTATAAATGAGAACTTGCCCCTGGTACAAACAAATATGAATATCTGTACAATAAAAGAATAACTAAAAGGACCCGGGGCTCGAACGAATTTCCCCAATCCGAATGAAATCGGGAGCTCGAAAGCTCCGGTTACATTTTTTGCAAATATTTCTTCGGGAGTTCGGAGAGTCTTTGATTTTTTCAACTCCGTTAATTATCCTCTTCGTCGAGGAGTGGCGAACCGTAATTATTATTCTCTCGAGCAATAACTGTCCCTTTGTGTGACGCAGTTATTGCCAGTTTATTGTGGCCTCCCGCGAAATGGTCCTTTGTGTTGATACCCCGCGGACGGGTCCACGGTCCACAACCGTGCAGGTCGAGCTCTACTTAATCTAGATTTACTACAACGCTAAATCCGCCACTACTCCCACAATGTGGGTCACTATCTTGCCTTATATTGGGTACCTGTTCGTCCAGTCATTAAAGGGACATAAAAAGAACCTGGAAGAGACATCCTCCGAGAGCCCTCGCGGTCCTGGAGAATCGAAGAAGTGTCATTGCTCAGTTTTATTAGAAGCCTTTCGACTCCAACGAAGCCAGAGTCAAGGCAACAAATGTGTCCTGAATTAATCCTTGTAAAAAGTTGATCGGTGCTTCCCTCAGAATTCGCGGATCCTGTAAGTGAAGAATAGGAGCGGCTTGATACCATGCGGAAAAATGTGTCTGCAGTCCTTTGCATATTTATGAAAGTTCGCTCATTTCTGGACCAGCGCACCATCAGATATATCTTGAGTATACGTGTATTGAACCAAGTTGAGTTCATGTACGTACTAAGTAAAGTTGCGCGAGTATTGAACGTACACTTGTCCAAGGTCTTGTTCAGCCAACGAGAACACAAAGTTCGGAGAGTAGGGCGAGCACCACCACACCACCGTCGCTGTACCGAAACGCAATAGCTTTGATTTATGCTCGCAGTTTCCCGCATCCTACATCGCGCTATTCCGACTCACGGCACTTGGATATTCCAGAATCGTACGTATGTACATACGAGGTGCACCGCATATGCAGACACGTGGCTTATTGCCGTATGCAACCATTCGATAAAGCCAAACGTCAATCTTGAAATTTAATATTCAAACTGTTTCGACACTGATAATTCGAAATTCGAGACCATGCAACCTTTCTATGATTAAAAAATCGTCCTTGAACTATAATTTTCATCGGTCAATGTCCAAATTTTGTTCGTATCATCTTGACTTTAAACCGTTCGAGTAAACGAAACAATCTGAGAAGGACGTTTTCGGTATCAGGGGAATGATTTTTTTGTCCATTTGAGTGGATTTTCACTCTAAAAAATTTTTTGAGTGCGTGACTCTACGAAATGATGGCTTGAATAATCTATAGGATTGAAAATTTTCCATGCCTTCGAGAATTTTTCAATTTTCCAAGTGTTCTGCCATGCCTAATAACTCAATCAATCGGATGAGAGTGCAATGTCGAGAAAAATCGGATGCTGTACACACAGTATAGGTATATATAGCTCACAACGAAATAATAGGATAACTCCGTCTCGTACGGGATCCGCGGAACAGTTTGAAGTGGAGATAAAAATATCAAGCGATCTCGAAAGTAAGGTGGATAAGTTTAATGGTTTTTTAATCCAATTTGGTTGGAACCACGAAGAGGTCTGGCTTCGGCTATCTTTGCCGTGGTTGGCCGGAATTGAAAGCACCTTTTGAGGGTTAGAGTGAATAATGAAATTCCATGGGTGAGGGGGAAGGCCACGTGGGGTGGATTTTGTTACACTTTGGAGTTAGAAACAAGATACGATAATTTTGCAGGGTTATTTTCGTGCGCGGAATAGGTATCCGCGGTTTTGGTAATTCGGAGTTAGATCGGCGAAGGAAAATTCCTGCATTATTACGCAAACCACGAACAGTAATTAGTGTACGCGGAATAAGTAAGCATAAGAAAACTCGGTCGTAATTAAGAAAAAGTTATTTTCTGCGACCAGCTGAAGGGGAACGAGATCTTAAGCGCGAAGTAAAATCTGCAATCCCCCGCACTTTATTCAACACACTTGCCCGCAGGCATTTAATGAGTAGACTCTTTATTACTATCAAAAGATTTTTTACACTGCATATTTCAACACCCCTCTCTCTCTCTCTCTTTATTAATAGTCTGAAAAAAAAATCTGAGGAGATCTTAAAACATTTGGATCGAATGTGAAGTAGTCTACGAAGCCTCGAAGGTATCGAGATTTTGGCCGTCGTCCCGGAATTTGATTTTTCAAATTGCTGATCCGGTGTTTACGGTAAAAGTAGAGATTCGTAAGGGACAATTCGAGATAAAGTCTGAAGTTAGTCTCGACACCGCGGGTGTAGATGCAGTCTGGTTTTACCGCAATGCGACCAACTGCGGATTGTCCGCTGGAAATTAACCGCTACCTCACGTAGCGATCCTTGCACCCAGGTAGCGGAGGTGCCCCGACGTTCATGCCGAAGGTGCTAACGAGTTGAATCTTCCGGTAGCAGGATAACTGCGGCTCTTAATTTTTTTTTCTCACACCCGGTCGCAAAATACCACTTTTCATACCTCTTGAGCGGGCGCAAAACAGATCTTTTCGGCCCTCGGGCGGAAAGTTCCGTTTTGCGCCCGCTCACTCGGTCTGAAAAAAGGCATTTTTGCAGACCAGGTGTTGCGAAAAAAATCGTGTGCAACACGGGCGCAAGGCTATTTTGGCGAGTGTGATTGCAGTACACTCGCCTTCGGCTCGTACTGCAAATTTCACACTCGAAAAATAGTGTTTTGCGCCCTTGATACACAATCTACTATTTCCATCGGAATAACAAAGGGAATGAAAAAACGAGATAAGATAAAGGAGCCGAGTGAGCGAGTGGTGAGGAAGTTGGACGTGACGCATGGGTATAATTTGGCGCGATTAATCCCAAAGCCTTGATCCGTCAGGGGAAAATTCTGGTACGTTGAATGAAATTCCTTTGCTCTATGAGTAGTCGCGTATTTACTAAAAACGGTATTCAGGAACTTGGGCGAAAGATTTAACGATTCAACTCGTTAAAAGTACTTTTCAAGGAGGACAAAATAAGCTTTGGGTAAAAGCTTCACGTCGAATGTGAATTTTTAACGAATATTCTCTGACGTAACTCGCTACGCGGATGAGGAAGATGGTGAATAATTGAATCGCGTTATTCTATAACGATATTTACTGACCCGAAGTCCCGCACGAGAGTGTCTTGACGTTATCGTCCTGGCGGTAGATAAATCCGTGCAGAATCCTTCTGGGACGGTGCTGGCATCTCTCGCTGACATAGAATTTTCTCGTGATATCAACGAGAGACGAATAAATACCAGAAATAGCGAGGCCGAGTTTTTCGATAAAATATTTAATCTTTGGTATGTGAATTATCGTATCAGCTAGCGAGGATAACTTTCGGAAAAACATATGAACTCCTTCGCGGAAGGGCGTTCGCGGTTTTTCCATGAAAATTAAAAAGAATATCCATAAAACTCTAAACTTTGGAAATATTATTTTATTACTGAAAGGGTTCAACGATAATTGGGTTCCAGAACCTTCTGAAAATTAGTTGAGGCACGTATATACTTGGCTCGTTGAAGAAACTCAGACCCCGAAGTCTCTAACCCTGTCGTAAAAATTATCAGAAAAGGTTCAAACCAAAAACGAACAAATTTTTATACAACATCACCGCTGTAACGAGAGTAATGTAATTTTTAACTTTTTTAACACGTTGTACCGTCGAATTCCAAACTCCGAGAGTTCCAAAGTTAATTGATGTGAAAAAAGGAGCGGGGATGGATCCCTGTCTGGTTTTTCGTCCACATAAAAGCAACATGACCGAGGAAATAGACGATGCGGCGCGTCCAGACATTGTGCTTTCGAGTAGTGATACAAATGGAGCTTTGTACAATCTCGGGGCTGGGGCTTGATTGAAAAACTTGAGAATGAGCCCGGAGTTGGCTGAGCTAATTATCAGGGACAAATTTCTTGGTAAAGTCGAGTAGGTATTTCGAATAACGAGGAGAGTTTCTCTACTTTGTGGTTGTGTGTAAATGTAATTATCGATTGAGTAACTTCCCTCCTTTTTCTTGGCCGCAAGATAGAACGGAAAAAAGGATCCGGTTTGCCACGTGCCTCGCGGATCGTCCTGAGGAATTTTCAACCAGGTTTAATCAAATTCTCTGATTATTCAAAGGGGCAATCATTGAGTCGTCAGGTTTTCCATACAGGGTTAGAAAAATATTCGCGAAGACAGCTTTTCGAGGTAATATAAATTTCAGATTTTTGAACTGCGGGAGGAGAAAGAACGCGAGGGGCTTAAATCTAGAGTACGAGAATAAAAGAATGGTAATATATGCATCGCGCTTTTACACAATGAAAAATATTCTCGTATGATCTATAACTTTTTCACGTTATACCTACTTGCTTCCTCGACCGCAGCTCGCGGAATGCGGATCCTGAAAGGAAAGTATGTATAAGGGTGACACTTAGCCCGCGTCGACACTGTGAATATATTTGTTTATGTATTTATTTATTTATTTATTTATTTATTTATTTATTCCGTATTCTATGTACGCTTTGGGATTTCACCTTACGAAGACAGCTCTGAATCTTTTTCTCGTCAGAATTTTCGACGCGTTGACGAATACAAAGTTATTTCTACGGTCGAAAAAAATGTAATTGCATTTTTTTTCAGTCCTTATATCGATTTTGAACATGGAGTGGATCAAAATATCTAACCGATTTCGAACCTGAGTAGAATTTGAACTCGTCGACGGATCTTTGGAAAGTCATTTCCACTAAAGACTAGAACAATTAAGCTTCAATTTTGTGCTTGAAAAGCCCAAAAACCTCCACGCAAGCTTTTGAAATTCAGGTTTTGAAGAAGCACAATTGAAACATGATTCTTTTACTTTTGAGAAAAAAAAAATAAACGTTTTGAAGATTAGTCGATTATAATTAGGTACTGAGATTACAGCCAGGCTAGAGATGACCAAGATTACAGGGATTGCACAAAGATTTTATAGATAGATTTTACAATATTAGGTACAAATATTGCAGGAAAGACAGAAATAAAAAAAAAGGATTTCCTGGTAAAAAAAATCCTCCGATTATTTCTCCACATTTTTAGAAAAAAGTCTGCAGACTCCCATAGTTTTTCGTACGAAATTCGGAAAATGTAGCAAATTTTATATTTTCTATTTTTCTAAAAACTACGAAAAGCCCGAATTCGTGGATCCAAAAAATCCAACAATATATAGATTTCATGTGATAAGAATAACTTCATACATCGGATCACCACAGTGATTAATCCTTTGGATTTCCCGGTGATCTTTGAGTTGGGCAATAATTCTCGGGGTATCTGTATAAATCCATGGTGGATACCATGGATGATACACGTCGTTCAATCTCGTACGGCTGAGCGTCTGATCCATGGCAAAGAAGAAGAAGTATTAAAACCCCTGTCACAACTCTGGAACTCCCGTAAAACGTCGTTTATTTGGAAAGTTTTCACAAGGGAGAGAGAGAAAGAGAGATAGAGGAATAGCCTCCCCCTGTTCATCCCTCAGAATTACGTTCTACCGCCAGGGTGATTCCTGCAGGTAGTCCCACAGTACCTCGAACGAATCGATCATTTTAATTGCCCACTATACATGGTATCACTAGTTCTTCGCATTTTCCGAGTCCTACATACGTTCTCTCGCCACGCTTCCCCCTGAAGTGGCTCGAATTAGCTTTGAGTAAAAGCCAATATAACCGTCAATTGCGCACGAGGAAAGCCGGAGCTCCTCACACATCCATCCCCATAACGTGAAGGGAGCTGAAAATTAGCCATCTATCTATCACCACCCGCACTTTCACTGTGGTCATAAATTAACTGCGTGCAAAAATCGATAAAACAGCTCCTTCTTCTTCAAGAGCCAATTTTCTATCGGGTTGTTCAATTTTTATCATCAGTTTTTCACCGCTCAAGCGCGCCGAATGGGCTGTGAAATCCACTGGCCACGTGCCGGGGGCTAAGGGTACCAGGAATAAGCGTTAATGTGAATGGACTTGAAGAAGGGATGCGACGAGGAGTAGTCAGTCTTCCCGGAAAACCGAAAGAGAGGAAATAAAAGAAGAAATGGGGTTGGTCGATAACGCGCAGCGATTCGGCGGTGACTGATTGGTTGTCAGTTCGGTCGAAATTACAAACCGGGTTACAGAGGATGGGATGTATAACCTCGGCCGACGTCCTCCCGTACTCAGAAACGAAATTTTCTATCAAACCCAGGTCATGTCCGACCCTTTATAGCGACTCATCGACAATGTATAGTCTGGTTTCGTTTTATCCATCCATACACGCTTCGGAAAGAGATGGAGAAGTTCGGGTGTCTCTCGACACGACCTTCAAGACCCTCGAAGAAAAATCCGAAAGACACTTTTGTTTCGTTCCCTTTCCCCTGTTATCTCCTAGGAGGGTGGAAATGGTGTCTTTCTATATTTTTTCAGCACATACCTATATAATTGCACAACTCGAACCATACCCGGTGGGTCGAGCTTAGCTGTTTCGAGACGTTTTTCAACTCCGATGGAATATATTACGTCTGCGCACGGCCATCTCTATCCCAGGCGATCCGGAGCTTTGGGCGTTGCTCGAGGGTGCCAACGACTCTGACGGACAAATAGCTGAGGTTTTTCTTTCTCAGAGTCGAGAGCAAACCTGTACGGATTGTGGAAAAATATTGAATATCTTGTTGACGGAGGTGAAGAATGGGGAAAAAAGCGCGAGCTTTGAAATGATAAATCAAATATGACGGTGAAGGTCACGAAGACCGCAGGATGACTTCATGAACCGTAAGTTCCCCGAGGTCAGAGCTCTTGGTCAGTCGGGCAATGCTGAAACTTGGAGAAAACGAGGATAAGAGAAACGGCAGGAAGACCCGTAACAAATGGTCCCGTGGTACGAAGGGCCGTCGGAATTGGAAGATTCGGACTATGGTAGTTGTATTCTTCGATTTCGTGCCCCGAGGGTTCCCGAAGGACGTCGAATGGGGGTGGGTTTCCGGGCTGACGGTATAATTCAGATTTTAGGTATCCCTCGGCTATTTCTGATTCAGATCGCATCATCCACGCGTGGTGAACGTAGAAAAATAGTCCGTAGCATTCAATTTGCGATTCAGTTTTCCATGTGATCAGGGCTTTCGGAAAATCGCTGCATCCTACACCCGTCGATACTCGATATTCAGGTGTATTGTTTGTTTTTTTACAAAAGCTCCGGCTTGTCCTCGCGAACAACCGATCCATGACGAATCTGGAGTACGTACGATGCGGTGTTGATCAGCCTCTGCGAGTTACTTTGCAGACGTCGAAAAAAATTCTGTCTGGCTCTACGGAGATCCCTATGAGCTTGAAAAACAAGTCTGCGACCTCTAGCTGTGCTCGGGTCGAAAGGTCAGGGAGATTGAGTTGACACTACGAAACCCTTGGGGGAGGCCCTCCACACCCTTTGAGAAATGAATATTAAAAATTTGCATGGGCTGATATGCCTATGCATAAATTCAACATGGACATCCCGAGTTACTGTTCATACGGAACATACGAAAATCAAGAATTCATTTCATAATTACACTGTCCCACAAAATTCAGTGGGAAAACTTGAAGGGACGACATTTTTTGTTCATTCAATGTCAAAATATTACCTTCGCAAATTTTTATTCAGAACGAATTCATTCAGTTTACATCATGAACAAAATGAGTCATTTCATCCGTCAATTACTTTATTTGTAGATAATTTCGTCAGCTTCTGAATGAATTCTGGTCATTTTTCACCAAGTGGAAACGGGAAATGAGATATTGAAAATAAGCGAGAAAGAACTATGGAAGGCTTGGAAAATATCCGTCCAAAGTGTTTGAAGAGCTTCGTATAATAAATCACCGTAGCTAACGGTTAACAGTGGAGCCGTATTCCTTGGCCCCGGTGATTAGGGTTCGCTGAGTTCCCTGCAAGTGACGTTTCCCCACTTTTTGTAAGATCCTCGTTTTTACGGTTTTCACCTAAGTACGACCCACCTATTGCGAAGAGGGTTTAACAATGTTTACCCGAGGAAAAAACTTGATTCCAGACGTCCAGAAGCTTTTATACCCCCTTATACAAACGGGTAAAGTAAATCTGACACATTCACTGTCCGTCTCAGTTCTAAATCAAACTTTTTTTCTTCTGGCTCACTGAGCTTGATATACATGCGAAAGAAAACTGTTTTAATCGTCAAATTCTTGACCGCTATTCGCGAAGTTAGCCGACCATTTACATTGTTTATCATATCAATCTTTATGGCCAACAAAATTGCCGATACAACCTCGAGGCGCGGTTTTCCTGTCTTCCGTATAATTGAATTACCCCCTTCCTTTCCCCCCGTTTAAAATGAAATAAATTTAATCCAATTTAATCTTGTTTGACAGCGGTTCGGCGAGCCATCAGCTGTCGGCCACGGCGCTGTTGGGGAGTCCGGACGGCTCGCGGCACCCTCTCGACGTCTACGAGTTTGCCGAAGAGGATTATCGTCACCAGAACGGAAGTGGCAACGGGCATCATCAAAATGGTAGAGCAGGGTTATGGGAGTGTCTCGTCGGATGCAGACATCGGTTGGATCAGCAATTGGCAAGGCGAAGGGTGAGTTCGAATCCGGAATAAATATTTCAAACTATACGAGGGTCAAACGATACGTGACATTCGATGAGTATCCCGCTTCCGTTGCCTGCACAGATTGTTTTCTATATCTTTTTTTTATCAGTTTGGAAAGGATTCCGGGATTTATGACACAACTTTTTGTAACGAATTCGTTGAGCTATTATTTTCTGTTTTGCGCTTTTATACGTTCGATCAGGAGTGATGCACCGGGTGAACAGTCAATTTCTCGCAGCGGCAGTATATCGAGCTTTCATTACCTCTGAGAACTGTAAAGCTCAATTAACAAGAGACGTTTGGGCTCGTTTCATCGTTATTTAAAAACAGTAAAATATTTACTTCAAAGTTAACGAGCGAAAACATAGTCTCGGCTTACCGAAGCACACTCAAACTTCACACTCAAGAGCCTTGAGAGCTTTTGTCAAACGAGCTCATTATACGCAAATAAGCAGATATCAAGAGTTTAACCTGGATAAAACATCACAAAGATGAATTTCACCCGGAAATGTATCACTCATTCGTTCCTCTCTCTCTTGCTCCCTCTCTCTCCTTGTGACTTTTTACTTTCATCAATATAATTGTTGAAGCACAAAATCGACCTTTTATTTCAAACCTTCTTATTCATTTAACGATGAGTCCTTGTGACTTATTCCTTTGGTGTTACGCACAACAGCGGAATATCAGTGCTTCCATTGGCAACAGCCAATCAACTGAAAACGATGACTGTCTCCATTGACTTTTTCCATTGAAAGCACTGTAATTGACCAGTGGTAAGGGAAAAGCCAACAATTATTTTCAGTTTGTCAGAAAAAAATGATGTAGAAATGAAAAAATCAACACTCATAAAGTTAACCGTACACCCTGGTTTGAAATCAATTGAAATCAAACGAAGATATCGCTTTGAAATCATACGAGATTGCTTCAAAGTCGTTCGAAAGCACTTCAACATCACTGGAAACGAGCGCAAATCACCTGAAATCACTACAAATCAACTGTAATCATTCATTGAACATATTGCAAGACATTTTCCGAATACCGAATGATTGGTACCTGCGTCAATTATTCACTAATTGTATCAAAGTAATTAAAATTATCCATTTGTCAATCAGTTCGAGTTTTCATCTGCTTACGATGCGAGTGTGTGTAAAAGTTGTACAGTGTTATTTTGTCTTCTGTAGGAGCCTGGGATCGGTAGGTGTATCAAAGTTCTTTGTTCCTGCCTAATTAGGGAGTACTTTTGGTCGACTTACGCTCTGCAAGCTGATTGCGAGTCAGCGTCAAACACGTTAATTTTTATCCCAACCGACATCAGTTTCTTAAACTAAATCTAATCAAGCTAAGAGCTTTACGGATGTTGGGAGGCGTGGGTACAGCCCGTAACGGAGAGACACTATCTTTGATCGCGTAATTCCGGAAGATCTCCGTCCCCAGATCCGCACAATATAAATTCCTCCTAACGTAGCTATGCATATCTGGCTAATCCGACGTCGGAGGATTAATGACTGGCTAATTAGATCCAGTAATTGACTTTCTGAAGTTAGCTTGATGTCAGAGACGAAATAAAATATTTTCAATACAGCTAAACGACGAAGCGCGAGTCTAATCTATGTCGATTCAATTTAATCTCAGAGTTTTTTCCCTCCTCCATCCCATGCTTCAAATTACTCAACTCGGTGGAGTAATTCAATCCCGAGCAGCTCCACTCCAATCACCGTCCGCAAGCCGCTTCGGATCCGACCACATGAGCCGTGGAGTCATCAACAATTTTCGCTGTGTTTTTGCTCCTGTAGTTTGCAATTGTGATAATTAAATTTGATGGATTTGGGGCCGAAACGTGAACCGCAAACACTCCGCCAGAATTTCGGCTTTGGTCGCGAAAGCTCTGAGCTTGACCTTCTGGATTTATTAATGCGGTAGAAATACTCACGCGCAGAAGCGACCGATGATTACCTCGGACTGATCGGGCTAATCAGATCGATCGAATTACGTGCCGAGAATTTTTTTATTCTATATTTTATTACTTTCCAATCAACTTTTATTCGAATTCTTACGCTTCGAAGCACGTCTTGTCAGATAACCGAATCCGACAACCGAGTAATATAATTATACACCCAAAAGGAACGACTGTATAAGAAGGAAATGAGAAGAGAACGAAAAAGGGAAGAGGGAAAAAAGACCAAAAAGGGGTTCTGGCCCTTCGCCCCCCCGTCATCTAATTACAGCGTCAATCTTGAACTGACGGGAGAAACGTGAAAAACTAATTCGTCAAAAATCTTATCTCCGTCTCGCGTATCTGAACCGAATCTAGGGCGAGCTTGTCAAAATTTATAAGACTATGTGCAAGTCTTCAAAGGTAATTTTCATCCCTGTTATCATTATTGGGTAATAAATGTCGTACAGATGATCTTATTCCCGGAAAAGCAAATTAGTTTTATAAAAAGAATGAAAATCAATTAGCCTCTCCTTCGTTCGGATCCCTTATCTAGATTATATTTCACAATCCTGCCTCGTTGGGTATAAGTGAAAAGTTCATTCCAAACGTGTTTCGATGGGATTTCCTTCATCCATGATTTCTATCCGCGCACGTCTTGGCTCTCTGAATGAGAGTTTGACCCCCGTTTACCCATTTTTCTCGTTACTTATTTATTTTTATCAATTTCCAACAATTCTCCAGTTTTTCCTCCCGACTGCAGTCAATCCCAGCGAAGGTATCGCCTCGATGAGTCCATGCAGTCGAGACTGTGTAACCGTCCCTTACTCGCGAAACTTTAAGGGTAGAAATGGATACACCTCGGCGCACAAAAGCTTCGCAGTTTCCCGTCCCACTCCGAAGCTCGGACGTCCTTTTAACGTCGTTATCAACCGTGAAACATGGACCTTCCAGACCCACAAAGCTCGTTTAATTGACCCACCGTGAATTTGTTACTAACGATAAAACCGTGGACGGAGAGACGCGGGATTTGTGAAAAATTTGTAAATTAAGCTCCACGAAAGGTTTTACAAATATTTCCACTTCTCCAAATTCATAAAAACATCCTCCATCTCTCCGGCAAAGGAGGAGGATCCTTTTTTTTATTCATCTGGTAAATGTCCAAGCGGTGCAGTCGTCATACTTATTTCGGGACTTCCCTGGGCCTGTTGAGCGTCTACTTTACCTCGGAAAACAGCCCAGGAATAAGATGAACCAACCCCGTTAATTCATCACTAGCTATATTTAAACTTTGAAAATTCTGGATCAGATCTCGCGGACAATGAGTGGAAGATCGTATGACACCGAGTGGATCGAGTGCGGATGGACGCTAATTGGACAAGTGATTGATTTTCCAATATTTTATTACCTTGTTTTATCCGGAATGTGTATCATATTTCACGAAATTGATCTGAAAGGTTCGCTCGAATATCTGCCCAGTTTCGTCGAAAACGAGATTTCACCTCTCTCTATCTCGTTATAATGCTGCAGTATCACAAATTACACGAAACAAAGGGTCGTTTGCAAAAATAACGGCCTCGTGATTCAGAATACCAAATTTAAAGGCAACAACTCATCCCAACCGCGCAACCTGTCAGATTTTTACCCGTCTAACAATGATATGTGGAACAGTACTAATGAAACTGATGACGTAGCTGAGCATGCGAAGCTCGAGTCTTTCCTGACAAAAAAGATTCCATCTCTACGCTCCACGCAGAACGCGTTTTCGTGTGATAAATAACAAAAAGGAGGTGACCCTACTGCGATACGGATAGTGCGAGCCGAGAAAACTGCGAAAAAACAAATAAAAAAAAATACTTGGCACAGGATTTCCGGACAAGCGGAGACGAGTCCGTTTCCCAAGTTTCAGGGTTCGCCCGGGGCTCAGAGTCTTCGTGGTTACAAAATTACAACCTCGCTAGGGGGATACTACTTTCAGAAGTTGTATTTTTTTTTCCCTACGCTACCCTCTTTCCAGTTCTGTCCTTTTATTTTTTTTGTTCCTAATACTTTTTATTCCGTGGCTCTGAATCAGGGGTTTTTTTTGCATCACCCGCACGGTTTTCACGCATATAAAGTCTTTGGGTACCTACATCGCCTACCGTGTTTTCCGTTCAATTTATCAGACCTTCGCCATCTATTTTTTTCTGTTCGCTTTTTTTTATCTTTTCACTCGAGCTTTCGGCTAGGACCATTGATGTTTGATTTTCAACGTTAAATTAATGCGAGTTCACTCTACCAGATGAAATTCATCAAACAATGGCCTCTGGGTCCTCGATCAATGGACTACAAGAGGCACCTACCTGTCCGGTACAAATTCTCGCTCGACAAAAAAAAAAAAATAATAATGAACCCTTCATCCGTCCAGCGTGGATCCGTGGCAAACTCAACGAGGCTAGAGTGAAATCTGAGTAATTGTACATTAGCTGAGCCGGTGGCGTCACTGATAAGAAAGAATCTGGAGCGTATCAACAAAAATTGATTTTCAGAATCGAAACTTTATTCAAATTTATCTCAACTTTTATTTTGACAGATATTAAATTGATGGTTCAAGACCCCTTAGAAAAATTCGTACGGGAAAGTTACCTTGGCGTCGGACATCGGGGGGTTATACGAGGATCGGCACCGCCAGTGATGAATATATAAGTGACTCTAATCAATCTTTAAGACGTGGCTCGCGGAACGGCAATCTGCTATCCTGCCTCGGGCAGCTGAACCGTCGTGGATAGACAATCGATGAAGCACAGGGAGCCCTTATATCCATTACAGCTGAAACTTTAACCAGGAAAAGAACGAGGGAAGGAAGAATTTGCAAAATTAACCCATTGTTCGAGAATATGAAAAACATCACTTCCATACATCACACGAACTCAAAAATCGAGCCCTTAGATTAAAATGCATCCTAAAGTAACGTCGAAATTATTATTTTTTTCTCACACAGTTGAAAATGAATACAACTGCAATAAAATTACTGTCACTCTTTTTCCTGTTAAAAATAACAAGGTCAGATTGCAGTTTTAACAGAACCCGTTTCTGTTATAGAGGCTCCATTCATGTTGAATTTTGAAAGTGGCTGTAATCTGTTGAATTCGATAGTTCAAAGATGTAGAATCACCAACCACATTTTTGAAATGTTGCAATAACATGTGTTCTTTGTATAAAATAAGATACAACAGATTAGTTCGGTTGAATCAACATCATTAAATCAGCAAAACCTTATTTTTGTGACACTTGCTTGAAAAGTTTGCGTTTATGCCACTAACGGGACCCCCCACTCCTGACATGATGCGCACAAAGTGTGCGCGTGTATTTCACTCGTTAGTTCAAGATTCAGTTCTTGAAAAAGTACGTAGAGAAAGGACTTGAATCCCCTGCACCATTTGCGTTCAGTAAAACTGCAAACAAAAACGATCCAATTGATTTTCTGATTCAATCCAGCCAAAATTCTTCTCAATGATTCAATATTTTGTCTCTTGATGAAAATGTTTATCCGTATCCTTTACTCCGTTACTTTACCAAGCTATTTGTGATTGAGGAAAGTTTTGAATCAAAGAAAGAGTGCCGTCAAGAAATGAGGAGAACAAAGGAAATGACGTAAGGAGTCGTTTGCCAGTTCCGTGAGCTGCCTGAGGGCCTCGTACTCGTTGCTCATCCAGAGATGTTTCCTACTCTCAGGTTTTCCGGGTCTTCGGTGGGTGGATTCGCCGCTGATCCCTGGCGGCTCGGAAGCCCTGGGACATCTTGATCGAGGCAGCAACATGCCACTGGTAGCACAGCCCAGGGGTTTGCTTGAGCGCGTTTACAAGAACACTGAACAATTAATCCCTACGGGCGTGAGCACGCGCATCAAAGACACTAAATATTGCGAGTGCTAATTCTTGGCCAAATGCCAATGCCAATGTCAGACGATGAATCGACGTTTCAGCGATCGTCAGCATTTCGCGATTGCGACGAGTCTCGTTTCGATAAGACGAGCGATATCACGTCTGCGATCTCGGAATTGATTTTCGTTCAAGTTATACCGTTGCTTCCGTGAAGGAAGCCGTCGCCAAAGGCTGATACTCCCATCCACGCAGATAAGAACCTTCTGGTTGCTCTGGAGATAGATAAGATTTCGATATCGCAGTAGCGACTAACTCCGCGATGGTTCGATATCAAACTTGGGCAGCTGGAGAGCCCGGTGTTACCGCTACGTTATAAAGAATCTCAAAAAAACTTTTTATTGCGGATCTGATTACTAAATACGTACATTCACCTATCAATATCTGCAAAGATCCAATCCGATTCTGAGTTTTATAATCTGTAAAAATTATTCACTTGCACAGCTCAGAATGAGAGTCATACATGTCACAAAAAGTAAAGAGTGGTGAGAAACTTGGAACTTGTCATCAGAGGAAACTAACACCAAATATAAAACAATATGAGTATGCTTGCACTTCTCTCTTTCTGGAGTTCTCAATTGATATGCAGCCTTCAACAAATCTTTGATTATCTGTAAAACTAATTTTCACCTAGTTTTCAGATTTCAAAATGTAACTGGCTGTCAAATATTTATTGAATAAACTTCTAGTTTCACAGATATCTTCTTTGATATATCATGAACAATTGCACGTGAACTTTTTTAGGTCTGGTCACTGAATCCAGGTAAATTACTTTCATATTTACGAAAAAATAACAAAAAATGACAAAAAAAAGTACCTTTTTAAGGGAAATGATTGTTTCAAACTTCATTTTTGATAACTTTTTCACCGTACAACAAATTCCTCACGTGAATCTACTCTTCTTTCTGTTCTAACATTGGAAAAAAATAGAGATTGCTGTAACTCAAGTGTTTCATCGCCAGTACTTTTGGGTGCATCGCATCAAATTTTCAGCTTACATGGATTATATATTGTGGTTCTTTTCTCAGTATCGAATGTAAAAACTTGTGATAAAAAGTTGGCATCGGTAGGATATCAATAGTAGAAAACAGTTTTTAACTCGAACTACATCTTTAATCGATGCGAAAAAAATACCGAGATAAAAATTTGAGTCCCGTACCTTCTCTCGGTAAAATAACAGCGGTGGACGAATCCTTTCAGGTTCCCCTCGTCGCGGAATATGGTTATGAAAAGGAAAACCACTTTACTATTTGAGAGGTGGATCTTCTCGGCAAAAGCTTCTCATGATACCTCATGATGGGCTCAAAACCTTTCGATCTTGTTAACGGGGTTGGATCGGGTACAAAGCGGGGATGAAAGAGGAAAAGTTTCAACGTACCGAAATGAGCGCGTGAGACCTTTACCCACAAAGAAAGATGTTGTGAGGCCATTATTACAGCGGCCTCGGCAAAATCGTGCCGCTCGGGTCGTATTTATTACCTCGGTCTTGGCTTTTGTATAGCAAAAGTTCTGCCGCCCATACCTTGTGCAAGGTCATCACGCCGAGCAGGGGTCGAGTGGGATTTACGGATTAATTTCGATCACGGTACGGCGCCCGTTATTTCATGAAACTGAAAAAAAATCAAGGTTCTCTGACTTCCACTCATTACGCCAAACGAGTAAAATTATTCAGTAATTTAAGCAATCGCTGAAGGATACTCGGCCGCAGTTATGAAAAGGATAAAAAGATGTCCCTAAACTTTGAGAACGTAATTTAAAAAGTTTTACTCCGAAGAGCTTGTAATTAATTAAACAGCTCCGGATCCCAGTCTCTTCGTGTCATATCGTCCTCTTTGAATTTGAGAAGTAACAAACAGAAGCGTAATATCAAGTTTCATCATCTTACGAGTAATCTGATTCTTTTGAAACAACGTAAAGAAAACTCTGACTTTGTATAAAATTCTCTGCATCCTTGGAGGATTAAGCACGGTTGATTGATCGCTGACCGTTGATTTGTTAGCGGGTTGTTCCCCCGCTTGTAAGCTTCCTGTTTTATTTATCGAATACAATGGTCTCAATTTGTGCACCGACCACCGTAGAGAAGTTCAGAGCCGAATCGATACGGCATCCGACCCTCCTTCTCCTCCCTCTTGCTTTTTCTCCGGCTCTTCCTCGGCCTCAGGCTTAAAGCTCGGAGCTTCTTCCCGTGACGTAGGGTCGCGATAAACTCCAGGTGTGCTGAGAATCTCAAGCAGCTACGAAATTCGGGTCACAGTGTGCGACGTACTACGTAACATAGCCATAAGCTTAACCCCGTTGAACGTCGCTCTGATTCTCCAACGGATCAAAAACGTCTCGACTGACCATCGGTACCAGATTTCATGGAGGCGGGTTCAAAATCCCGAACGATCTTGCGCCGAAAGGTCATTGAGTGTTCACCCCAAAGTCAATTCACCCTCAAAGTAAATTGAGTGTTCACCCCAAATTTGATCGAACAATGTTCAAAATTGTAAGAGTTAGTCTACTTTACAGCTGGAGGCATAAAAAAAACAATAACTCATACAGTTTTCGATGTTTTTTAATGAAATTTGGTGTTCAAGCTGAGTGTACAAAAAGGCATTTAGAAAAAATCCACCAACTATTTGTGATCAATACTTCTTGTAATAGCACAGTCCTGCAATTTTGAGCCACTCAAGGGGAGAAAGGGAGGATCCAGTGACTATAATATTCTGTTATTCCACGTCTCTAACAAGTCTGTAAATCGGAGTAGACATCGATTCACAGCTGGGAGACTCACCTCATTACTGTATCGCGGGGGAATGATTAGTTTAGAATTTAAGTTATCTCTCATCGAATGTAATCCCATAAATTGCATGGTTAACTGGCTCAAGTAGGGAGACCGGGCTAGTTGTCACACTTTTTACTCTCTGATTTTTAGAATTTTTCCAAATTTTTTTTCGCAATTCTTGAGATTGGGTATTGTAGATGCATCCTTTGCGCACCTATAGAAAATTTTTGGTTATTCTAAAGCAAGTCTGAGTAGGTTTTTTCGAATTTTCAAAAAAATTCGCGGAGTGTGACAACTTGCCCCGAGGCGGGGTAAGTTGTCACAGACCCCGGGGTAAGTTGTCCCGAGTATTTTAAATGGCGAAAACGGGTTCATTGTATTGTCTCCTGGAAACCACGAAACAGTCAACCTACACTCCGAACACCCCACAAACCATGCGAAATCCCACCCAGACTCCGAGAATCTTGAGAAAGTTGACCTCAACTCAAAAAACCATGGTCAGTCAAAATGGGGTGAGTTTTTACACGTGACAACTTGCCCCAATAATTTTGTGACAACCTGCCCCAACCCGCTATTTTGTTTAAAAATTTGCACATCTTGCTGACCCGCCATTCAAATATCAACAATATGTACATCAAATGAAAGCGTTAAGAATAACCTTTCCGAATATCGTGTAGCGAAATTTCTCAAGGCAGTCTATAAAATGAGAAAAAACATATTAGAAGATGGAAAATAATTACTTTTTAGGTTCGATTTCAGTTTATCGATCACTGCGAGGCCGAATATGATGCGGTATTCAATTTAACGACATTAGTTTGTTTCAAACATTGAACTACAACTTTGATCTATAGCACCGTTCGATCTGTTATCTAGCGGTGGAGATATGGACACTGTGACAACTAACCCGTGTGACAACTAGCCCCGGTCTCCCCTACATCGCGCTTGCTGTTACTCAGATCCATTATACTCACAGACGGTTGAAATTCATCTGAATTTTCTTATGCTTCCAGGTTGAGCAGGGACTGAAATTGTACAGAGCTCACAAGCAGCAAGCCGCGGTGCGGAAATGGAGCGGAGCTCTGAAGAGCATCCGGCAGCGTGACGACAAATTCACTCTTCTTGGATATTTATATCAAGCCTACATGGACTGGGGCAAATACAGGTAATTCACGATAACGATTATTCATCTATTCACGATCTTGAGAAACAAATCGATCTCAACGAGTTATATGAAACGGGCGATAATCCTCCACCTCGATGGTTCTACTCTAAATCCGAATCAGCGGAAATTCCGCTATTACAATCAGTGAACAAAAATTTCACTGAGAATCAGCGAGTTTCGCTGAAGAAACAGCGAAAATCGCTCTACCGCGCTCGCAGCACTATCTTCCGCCGCTTCTGGTACTACAGCCCTACACAGCGCAGTCACAGCACGTGTGGTTCCCATTTTCAAGCGTGTGTTTATTGACGGTATTTTTCGCGATAACACGAAAAAGTAAAACGAAGAACACGGAATTTGCCACATCAAAGTGTGAGTGTTATTTATTCAATACGTGGTAAGTACATTTCGATACTTTCTAGCGTCCACACGCCAATATTTTGTGTCATTGAGGCAAACATAACCTCTATCAATTACAAGCGTATGTTGTGTGTTCTGTGTTTGTAACCCAATTTATTAAATATTATCTTTTTTCAAGCCATAAAAAAAATCCGGTGATGAACGAGCCGCAGGACGACGGAAAGTATTCAATGCGAGAAGTCGAAAGAGAGCTTCTAGCATTCGGCGTTTCGAGGGAAACAATTCGAATATTGAAATTAGGTGTTGTTTCCTCCCTGCATGTCAACTTGATCAATATCATCCTTGACAATGCCTGAGGCAAAGCTGCTCTACTTTTGCAGAGGTTCATTGAACCGGGAAAGTTTTTTTTGTCGAAAAATAAACAAATATTTGTAAGTTTTTATAATATGTATTGAAATAAATTACTGACCTGTTTGAACGATAAAATTAGGATTTTACACTTTTTCCACCCCTTCCTTTCATCTGACAACATGAGATTCGTGAATGTGAAATTTTGAATTGTCCTAACAGCCAACATTAAAGGTTGTCAATGAGGATTCATTTGGAGGTAGAAATACCCAAAAATAAATCTTAACTGATGATCATGTAGAGCTGGTTGCTTCGAATTGGGAAGTGTTGGCGAGATCACCGGTTCGAATGGTACGTTCACTGGTTGAATGAGTCAAATGAGTGAAGTATTGTTTCACTGATTCAAATAGTGAAACTTTCACTGAATGATTCAGTGATATAACTTTTCACTGATTCAAACAGCGATTAGTCGCTGATTCTCAGTGGTATACTTATAGCTATTTCAATCAGCGACTATTCGCTGACAATCAGCGAAATTTCGCTGATTCAGATTTAGAGAGTATAC